>CP136068.1:129740485-129963468 GCA_032622095.1 Siphonodentalium dalli | reverse complement strand
GGGAAAATTTCGACCCAAAAATATATAGGCCCCTACAGAGGGGACAGGCCTCGTTTGTTGACCGATCGACACCAAATTTGGTGAGGAAGTGTGTCCCCAGTAGTAATCTTCATAACCAAACGCACGGGTCGCAGACTGTTGCCGATTTCAAGTTTTTAAGTGAAATCGAATGTCAGGCTGGCTTTCAGTTAGGCGTTCGACTTAGAAAATATTTCAGCCCAAAAATGGATTTCGAGTTTTTTGCGCGAAACATCATGTTTTGACCCAATTCGTGCTCCCCCTCTCGAATCTGGTCAAAATTGTCAAGGAAACTCGAAAAGGAAATTCGAATGTCAGTCTGAAGTGTGAAGTTGGTTAGGCGTTCGGCGTTCGACATTCGTTTAACATTCAACTTAGAAAATTTCGACCGAAAAATGGAAATTTAGTTTTTTGCGCTAAAGGTGTTCTTTTTACCCAATTCGTGCTCTATCAATCAAATATGGTCCAACTTTCATCGTTTTCCAAAAATTTTATTTTACCGCCGGACTTGGAAAATTTCGACCCAAAAATATATAGGCCCCTACAGAGGGGACAGGCCTCGTTTGTTGACCGATCGACACCAAATTTGGTGAGGAAGTGTGTCCCCAGTAGTAATCTTCATAACCAAACGCACGGGTCGCAGACTGTTGCCGATTTCAAGTTTTTAAGTGAAATCGAATGTCAGGCTGGCTTTCAGTTAGGCGTTCGACTTAGAAAATATTTCAGCCCAAAAATGGATTTCGAGTTTTTTGCGCGAAACATCATGTTTTGACCCAATTCGTGCTCCCCCTCTCGAATCTGGTCAAAATTGTCAAGGAAACTCGAAAAGGAAATTCGAATGTCAGTCTGAAGTGTGAAGTTGGTTAGGCGTTCGGCGTTCGACATTCGTTTAACATTCAACTTAGAAAATTTCGACCGAAAAATGGAAATTTAGTTTTTTGCGCTAAAGGTGTTCTTTTTACCCAATTCGTGCTCTATCAATCAAATATGGTCCAACTTTCATCGTTTTCCAAAAAAATTATTTTACCGCCGGACTTGGAAAATTTCGACCCAAAAATATATAGGCCCCTACAGAGGGGACAGGCCTCGTTTGTTGACCGATCGACACCAAATTTGGTGAGGAAGTGTGTCCCCAGTAGTAATCTTCATAACCAAACGCACGGGTCGCAGACTGTTGCCGATTTCAAGTTTTTAAGTGAAATCGAATGTCAGGCTGGCTTTCAGTTAGGCGTTCGACTTAGAAAATATTTCAGCCCAAAAATGGATTTCGAGTTTTTTGCGCGAAACATCATGTTTTGACCCAATTCGTGCTCCCCCACTCGAATCTGGTCAAAATTGTCAAGGAAACTCGAAAAGGAAATTCGAATGTCAGTCTGAAGTGTGAAGTTGGTTAGGCGTTCGGCGTTCGACATTCGTTTAACATTCAACTTAGAAAATTTCGACCGAAAAATGGAAATTTAGTTTTTTGCGCTAAAGGTGTTCTTTTTACCCAATTCGTGCTCTATCAATCGAATATGGTCCAACTTTCATCGTTTTCCAAAAATTTTATTTTACCGCCGGACTTGGAAAATTTCGACCCAAAAATATATAGGCCCCTACAGAGGGGACAGGCCTCGTTTGTTGACCGATCGACACCAAATTTGGTGAGGAAGTGTGTCCCCAGTAGTAATCTTCATAACCAAACGCACGGGTCGCAGACTGTTGCCGATTTCAAGTTTTTAAGTGAAATCGAATGTCAGGCTGGCTTTCAGTTAGGCGTTCGACTTAGAAAATATTTCAGCCCAAAAATGGATTTCGAGTTTTTTGCGCGAAACATCATGTTTTGACCCAATTCGTGCTCCCCCTCTCGAATCTGGTCAAAATTGTCAAGGAAACTCGAAAAGGAAATTCGAATGTCAGTCTGAAGTGTGAAGTTGGTTAGGCGTTCGGCGTTCGACATTCGTTTAACATTCAACTTAGAAAATTTCGACCGAAAAATGGAAATTTAGTTTTTTGCGCTAAAGGTGTTCTTTTTACCCAATTCGTGCTCTATCAATCGAATATGGTCCAACTTTCATCGTTTTCCAAAAATTTTATTTTACCGCCGGACTTGGAAAATATCGACCCAAAAATATATAGGCCCCTACAGAGGGGACAGGCCTCGTTTGTTGACCGATCGACACCAAATTTGGTGAGGAAGTGTGTCCCCAGTAGTAATCTTCATAACCAAACGCACGGGTCGCAGACTGTTGCCGATTTCAAGTTTTTAAGTGAAATCGAATGTCAGGCTGGCTTTCAGTTAGGCGTTCGACTTAGAAAATATTTCAGCCCAAAAATGGATTTCGAGTTTTTTGCGCGAAACATCATGTTTTGACCCAATTCGTGCTCCCCCTCTCGAATCTGGTCAAAATTGTCAAGGAAACTCGAAAAGGAAATTCGAATGTCAGTCTGAAGTGTGAAGTTGGTTAGGCGTTCGGCGTTCGACATTCGTTTAACATTCAACTTAGAAAATTTCGACCGAAAAATGGAAATTTAGTTTTTTGCGCTAAAGGTGTTCTTTTTACCCAATTCGTGCTCTATCAATCAAATATGGTCCAACTTTCATCGTTTTCCAAAAATTTTATTTTACCGCCGGACTTGGAAAATTTCGACCCCAAAAATATATAGGGCCCCTACAGAGGGGACAGGCCTCGTTTGTTGACCGATCGACACCAAATTTGGTGAGGAAGTGTGTCCCCAGTAGTAATCTTCATAACCAAACGCACGGGTCGCAGACTGTTGCCGATTTCAAGTTTTTAAGTGAAATCGAATGTCAGGCTGGCTTTCAGTTAGGCGTTCGACTTAGAAAATATTTCAGCCCAAAAATGGATTTCGAGTTTTTTGCGCGAAACATCATGTTTTGACCCAATTCGTGCTCCCCCACTCGAATCTGGTCAAAATTGTCAAGGAAACTCGAAAAGGAAATTCGAATGTCAGTCTGAAGTGTGAAGTTGGTTAGGCGTTCGGCGTTCGACATTCGTTTAACATTCAACTTAGAAAATTTCGACCGAAAAATGGAAATTTAGTTTTTTGCGCTAAAGGTGTTCTTTTTACCCAATTCGTGCTCTATCAATCAAATATGGTCCAACTTTCATCGTTTTCCAAAAATTTTATTTTACCGCCGGACTTGGAAAATTTCGACCCAAAAATATATAGGCCCCTACAGAGGGGACAGGCCTCGTTTGTTGACCGATCGACACCAAATTTGGTGAGGAAGTGTGTCCCCAGTAGTAATCTTCATAACCAAACGCACGGGTCGCAGACTGTTGCCGATTTCAAGTTTTTAAGTGAAATCGAATGTCAGGCTGGCTTTCAGTTAGGCGTTCGACTTAGAAAATATTTCAGCCCAAAAATGGATTTCGAGTTTTTTGCGCGAAACATCATGTTTTGACCCAATTCGTGCTCCCCCTCTCGAATCTGGTCAAAATTGTCAAGGAAACTCGAAAAGGAAATTCGAATGTCAGTCTGAAGTGTGAAGTTGGTTAGGCGTTCGGCGTTCGACATTCGTTTAACATTCAACTTAGAAAATTTCGACCGAAAAATGGAAATTTAGTTTTTTGCGCTAAAGGTGTTCTTTTTACCCAATTCGTGCTCTATCAATCAAATATGGTCCAACTTTCATCGTTTTCCAAAAATTTTATTTTACCGCCGGACTTGGAAAATTTCGACCCAAAAATATATAGGCCCCTACAGAGGGGACAGGCCTCGTTTGTTGACCGATCGACACCAAATTTGGTGAGAAAGTGTGTCCCCAGTAGTAATCTTCATAACCAAACGCACGGGTCGCAGACTGTTGCCGATTTCAAGTTTTTAAGTGAAATCGAATGTCAGGCTGGCTTTCAGTTAGGCGTTCGACTTAGAAAATATTTCAGCCCAAAAATGGATTTCGAGTTTTTTGCGCGAAACATCATGTTTTGACCCAATTCGTGCTCCCCCTCTCGAATCTGGTCAAAATTGTCAAGGAAACTCGAAAAGGAAATTCGAATGTCAGTCTGAAGTGTGAAGTTGGTTAGGCGTTCGGCGTTCGACATTCGTTTAACATTCAACTTAGAAAATTTCGACCGAAAAATGGAAATTTAGTTTTTTGCGCTAAAGGTGTTCTTTTTACCCAATACGTGCTCTATCAATCAAATCTGGTCCAACTTTCATCGTTTTCCAAAAAAATTATATTACCGCCGGACTTGGAAAATATCGACCCAAAAATATATAGGCCCCTACAGAGGGGACAGGCCTCGTTTGTTGACCGATCGACACCAAATTTGGTGAGGAAGTGTGTCCCCAGTAGTAATCTTCATAACCAAACGCACGGGTCGCAGACTGTTGCCGATTTCAAGTTTTTAAGTGAAATCGAATGTCAGGCTGGCTTTCAGTTAGGCGTTCGACTTAGAAAATATTTCAGCCCAAAAATGGATTTCGAGTTTTTTGCGCGAAACATCATGTTTTGACCCAATTCGTGCTCCCCCTCTCGAATCTGGTCAAAATTGTCAAGGAAACTCGAAAAGGAAATTCGAATGTCAGTCTGAAGTGTGAAGTTGGTTAGGCGTTCGGCGTTCGACATTCGTTTAACATTCAACTTAGAAAATTTCGACCGAAAAATGGAAATTTAGTTTTTTGCGCTAAAGGTGTTCTTTTTACCCAATTCGTGCTCTATCAATCAAATATGGTCCAACTTTCATCGTTTTCCAAAAATTTTATTTTACCGCCGGACTTGGAAAATTTCGACCCAAAAATATATAGGCCCCTACAGAGGGGACAGGCCTCGTTTGTTGACCGATCGACACCAAATTTGGTGAGGAAGTGTGTCCCCAGTAGTAATCTTCATAACCAAACGCACGGGTCGCAGACTGTTGCCGATTTCAAGTTTTTAAGTGAAATCGAATGTCAGGCTGGCTTTCAGTTAGGCGTTCGACTTAGAAAATATTTCAGCCCAAAAATGGATTTCGAGTTTTTTGCGCGAAACATCATGTTTTGACCCAATTCGTGCTCCCCCTCTCGAATCTGGTCAAAATTGTCAAGGAAACTCGAAAAGGAAATTCGAATGTCAGTCTGAAGTGTGAAGTTGGTTAGGCGTTCGGCGTTCGACATTCGTTTAACATTCAACTTAGAAAATTTCGACCGAAAAATGGAAATTTAGTTTTTTGCGCTAAAGGTGTTCTTTTTACCCAATTCGTGCTCTATCAATCAAATATGGTCCAACTTTCATCGTTTTCCAAAATTTTTATTTTACCGCCGGACTTGGAAAATTTCGACCCAAAAATATATAGGCCCCTACAGAGGGGACAGGCCTCGTTTGTTGACCGATCGACACCAAATTTGGTGAGAAAGTGTGTCCCCAGTAGTAATCTTCATAACCAAACGCACGGGTCGCAGACTGTTGCCGATTTCAAGTTTTTAAGTGAAATCGAATGTCAGGCTGGCTTTCAGTTAGGCGTTCGACTTAGAAAATATTTCAGCCCAAAAATGGATTTCGAGTTTTTTGCGCGAAACATCATGTTTTGACCCAATTCGTGCTCCCCCTCTCGAATCTGGTCAAAATTGTCAAGGAAACTCGAAAAGGAAATTCGAATGTCAGTCTGAAGTGTGAAGTTGGTTAGGCGTTCGGCGTTCGACATTCGTTTAACATTCAACTTAGAAAATTTCGACCGAAAAATGGAAATTTAGTTTTTTGCGCTAAAGGTGTTCTTTTTACCCAATACGTGCTCTATCAATCAAATCTGGTCCAACTTTCATCGTTTTCCAAAAAAATTATATTACCGCCGGACTTGGAAAATTTCGACCCAAAAATATATAGGCCCCTACAGAGGGGACAGGCCTCGTTTGTTGACCGATCGACACCAAATTTGGTGAGGAAGTGTGTCCCCAGTAGTAATCTTCATAACCAAACGCACGGGTCGCAGACTGTTGCCGATTTCAAGTTTTTAAGTGAAATCGAATGTCAGGCTGGCTTTCAGTTAGGCGTTCGACTTAGAAAATATTTCAGCCCAAAAATGGATTTCGAGTTTTTTGCGCGAAACATCATGTTTTGACCCAATTCGTGCTCCCCCACTCGAATCTGGTCAAAATTGTCAAGGAAACTCGAAAAGGAAATTCGAATGTCAGTCTGAAGTGTGAAGTTGGTTAGGCGTTCGGCGTTCGACATTCGTTTAACATTCAACTTAGAAAATTTCGACCGAAAAATGGAAATTTAGTTTTTTGCGCTAAAGGTGTTCTTTTTACCCAATTCGTGCTCTATCAATCAAATATGGTCCAACTTTCATCGTTTTCCAAAATTTTTATTTTACCGCCGGACTTGGAAAATTTCGACCCAAAAATATATAGGCCCCTACAGAGGGGACAGGCCTCGTTTGTTGACCGATCGACACCAAATTTGGTGAGGAAGTGTGTCCCCAGTAGTAATCTTCATAACCAAACGCACGGGTCGCAGACTGTTGCCGATTTCAAGTTTTTAAGTGAAATCGAATGTCAGGCTGGCTTTCAGTTAGGCGTTCGACTTAGAAAATATTTCAGCCCAAAAATGGATTTCGAGTTTTTTGCGCGAAACATCATGTTTTGACCCAATTCGTGCTCCCCCTCTCGAATCTGGTCAAAATTGTCAAGGAAACTCGAAAAGGAAATTCGAATGTCAGTCTGAAGTGTGAAGTTGGTTAGGCGTTCGGCGTTCGACATTCGTTTAACATTCAACTTAGAAAATTTCGACCGAAAAATGGAAATTTAGTTTTTTGCGCTAAAGGTGTTCTTTTTACCCAATTCGTGCTCTATCAATCAAATATGGTCCAACTTTCATCGTTTTCCAAAAATTTTATTTTACCGCCGGACTTGGAAAATTTCGACCCAAAAATATATAGGCCCCTACAGAGGGGACAGGCCTCGTTTGTTGACCGATCGACACCAAATTTGGTGAGAAAGTGTGTCCCCAGTAGTAATCTTCATAACCAAACGCACGGGTCGCAGACTGTTGCCGATTTCAAGTTTTTAAGTGAAATCGAATGTCAGGCTGGCTTTCAGTTAGGCGTTCGACTTAGAAAATATTTCAGCCCAAAAATGGATTTCGAGTTTTTTGCGCGAAACATCATGTTTTGACCCAATTCGTGCTCCCCCTCTCGAATCTGGTCAAAATTGTCAAGGAAACTCGAAAAGGAAATTCGAATGTCAGTCTGAAGTGTGAAGTTGGTTAGGCGTTCGGCGTTCGACATTCGTTTAACATTCAACTTAGAAAATTTCGACCGAAAAATGGAAATTTAGTTTTTTGCGCTAAAGGTGTTCTTTTTACCCAATTCGTGCTCTATCAATCAAATCTGGTCCAACTTTCATCGTTTTCCAAAAAAATTATATTACCGCCGGACTTGGAAAATTTCGACCCAAAAATATATAGGCCCCTACAGAGGGGACAGGCCTCGTTTGTTGACCGATCGACACCAAATTTGGTGAGGAAGTGTGTCCCCAGTAGTAATCTTCATAACCAAACGCACGGGTCGCAGACTGTTGCCGATTTCAAGTTTTTAAGTGAAATCGAATGTTTCGCGCAAAAAACTCGAAATCCATTTTTGGGCTGAAATATTTTCTAAGTCGAACGCCTAACTGAAAGCCAGCCTGACATTCGATTTCACTTAAAAACTTGAAATCGGCAACAGTCTGCGACCCGTGCGTTTGGTTATGAAGATTACTACTGGGGACACACTTCCTCACCAAATTTGGTGTCGATCGGTCAACAAACGAGGCCTGTCCCCTCTGTAGGGGCCTATATATTTTTGGGTCGAAATAATTTTTTTGGAAAACGATGAAAGTTAGACCAGATTTGATTGATAGAGCACGAATTGGGTAAAAAGAACACCTTTAGCGCATAAAACAAAATTTCCATTTTTCGGTCGAAATTTTCTAAGTTGAATGTTAAACGAATGTCGAACGCCGAACGCCTAACCAACTTCACACTTCAGACTGACATTCGAATTTACTTTTCGAGTTTCCTTGACAATTTTGACCAGATTCGAGTGGGGGAGCACGAATTGGGTCAAAACATGATGTTTCGCGCAAAAAACTCGAAATCCATTTTTGGGCTGAAATATTTTCTAAGTCGAACGCCTAACTGAAAGCCAGCCTGACATTCGATTTCACTTAAAAACTTGAAATCGGCAACAGTCTGCGACCCGTGCGTTTGGTTATGAAGATTACTACTGGGGGACACACTTCCTCACCAAATTTGGTGTCGATCGGTCAACAAACGAGGCCTGTCCCCTCTGTAGGGGCCTATATATTTTTGGGTCGAAATTTTCCAAGTCCGGCGGTAAAATAAATTTTTTGGAAAACGATGAAAGTTGGACCAGATTTGATTGATAGAGCACGAATTGGGTAAAAAGAACACCTTTAGCGCAAAAAACTAAATTTCCATTTTTCGGTCGAAATTTTCTAAGTTGAATGTTAAACGAATGTCGAACGCCGAACGCCTAACCAACTTCACACTTCAGACTGACATTCGAATTTACTTTTCGAGTTTCCTTGACAATTTTGACCAGATTCGAGTGGGGGAGCACGAATTTGGGTCAAAACATGATGTTTCGCGCAAAAAACTCGAAATCCATTTTTGGGCTGAAATATTTTCTAAGTCGAACGCCTAACTGAAAGCCAGCCTGACATTCGATTTCACTTAAAAACTTGAAATCGGCAACAGTCTGCGACCCGTGCGTTTGGTTATGAAGATTACTACTGGGGACACACTTCCTCACCAAATTTGGTGTCGATCGGTCAACAAACGAGGCCTGTCCCCTCTGTAGGGGCCTATATATTTTTGGGTCGAAATAATTTTTTTGGAAAACGATGAAAGTTAGACCAGATTTGATTGATAGAGCACGAATTGGGTAAAAAGAACACCTTTAGCGCATAAAACTAAATTTCCATTTTTCGGTCGAAATTTTCTAAGTTGAATGTTAAACGAATGTCGAACGCCGAACGCCTAACCAACTTCACACTTCAGACTGACATTCGAATTTCCTTTTCGAGTTTCCTTGACAATTTTGACCAGATTCGAGTGGGGGAGCACGAATTGGGTCAAAACATGATGTTTCGCGCAAAAAACTCGAAATCCATTTTTGGGCTGAAATATTTTCTAAGTCGAACGCCTAACTGAAAGCCAGCCTGACATTCGATTTCACTTAAAAACTTGAAATCGGCAACAGTCTGCGACCCGTGCGTTTGGTTATGAAGATTACTACTGGGGACACACTTCCTCACCAAATTTGGTGTCGATCGGTCAACAAACGAGGCCTGTCCCCTCTGTAGGGGCCTATATATTTTTGGGTCGAAATTTTCCAAGTCCGGCGGTAAAATAATTTTTTTGGAAAACGATGAAAGTTGGACCAGATTTGATTGATAGAGCACGAATTGGGTAAAAAGAACACCTTTAGCGCAAAAAACTAAATTTCCATTTTTCGGTCGAAATTTTCTAAGTTGAATGTTAAACGAATGTCGAACGCCGAACGCCTAACCAACTTCACACTTCAGACTGACATTCGAATTTACTTTTCGAGTTTCCTTGACAATTTTGACCAGATTCGAGTGGGGGAGCACGAATTGGGTCAAAACATGATGTTTCGCGCAAAAAACTCGAAATCCATTTTTGGGCTGAAATATTTTCTAAGTCGAACGCCTAACTGAAAGCCAGCCTGACATTCGATTTCACTTAAAAACTTGAAATCGGCAACAGTCTGCGACCCGTGCGTTTGGTTATGAAGATTACTACTGGGGACACACTTCCTCACCAAATTTGGTGTCGATCGGTCAACAAACGAGGCCTGTCCCCTCTGTAGGGGCCTATATATTTTTGGGTCGAAATAATTTTTTTGGAAAACGATGAAAGTTAGACCAGATTTGATTGATAGAGCACGAATTGGGTAAAAAGAACACCTTTAGCGCATAAAACTAAATTTCCATTTTTCGGTCGAAATTTTCTAAGTTGAATGTTAAACGAATGTCGAACGCCGAACGCCTAACCAACTTCACACTTCAGACTGACATTCGAATTTCCTTTTCGAGTTTCCTTGACAATTTTGACCAGATTCGAGTGGGGGAGCACGAATTGGGTCAAAACATGATGTTTCGCGCAAAAAACTCGAAATCCATTTTTGGGCTGAAATATTTTCTAAGTCGAACGCCTAACTGAAAGCCAGCCTGACATTCGATTTCACTTAAAAACTTGAAATCGGCAACAGTCTGCGACCCGTGCGTTTGGTTATGAAGATTACTACTGGGGACACACTTCCTCACCAAATTTGGTGTCGATCGGTCAACAAACGAGGCCTGTCCCCTCTGTAGGGGCCTATATATTTTTGGGTCGAAATTTTCCAAGTCCGGCGGTAAAATAAAATTTTTGGAAAACGATGAAAGTTGGACCAGATTTGATTGATAGAGCACGAATTGGGTAAAAAGAACACCTTTAGCGCAAAAAACTAAATTTCCATTTTTCGGTCGAAATTTTCTAAGTTGAATGTTAAACGAATGTCGAACGCCGAACGCCTAACCAACTTCACACTTCAGACTGACATTCGAATTTACTTTTCGAGTTTCCTTGACAATTTTGACCAGATTCGAGTGGGGGAGCACGAATTGGGTCAAAACATGATGTTTCGCGCAAAAAACTCGAAATCCATTTTTGGGCTGAAATATTTTCTAAGTCGAACGCCTAACTGAAAGCCAGCCTGACATTCGATTTCACTTAAAAACTTGAAATCGGCAACAGTCTGCGACCCGTGCGTTTGGTTATGAAGATTACTACTGGGGACACACTTCCTCACCAAATTTGGTGTCGATCGGTCAACAAACGAGGCCTGTCCCCTCTGTAGGGGCCTATATATTTTTGGGTCGAAATAATTTTTTTGGAAAACGATGAAAGTTAGACCAGATTTGATTGATAGAGCACGAATTGGGTAAAAAGAACACCTTTAGCGCATAAAACTAAATTTCCATTTTTCGGTCGAAATTTTCTAAGTTGAATGTTAAACGAATGTCGAACGCCGAACGCCTAACCAACTTCACACTTCAGACTGACATTCGAATTTCCTTTTCGAGTTTCCTTGACAATTTTGACCAGATTCGAGTGGGGGAGCACGAATTGGGTCAAAACATGATGTTTCGCGCAAAAAACTCGAAATCCATTTTTGGGCTGAAATATTTTCTAAGTCGAACGCCTAACTGAAAGCCAGCCTGACATTCGATTTCACTTAAAAACTTGAAATCGGCAACAGTCTGCGACCCGTGCGTTTGGTTATGAAGATTACTACTGGGGACACACTTCCTCACCAAATTTGGTGTCGATCGGTCAACAAACGAGGCCTGTCCCCTCTGTAGGGGCCTATATATTTTTGGGTCGAAATTTTCCAAGTCCGGCGGTAAAATAAATTTTTTGGAAAACGATGAAAGTTGGACCAGATTTGATTGATAGAGCACGAATTGGGTAAAAAGAACACCTTTAGCGCAAAAAACTAAATTTCCATTTTTCGGTCGAAATTTTCTAAGTTGAATGTTAAACGAATGTCGAACGCCGAACGCCTAACCAACTTCACACTTCAGACTGACATTCGAATTTACTTTTCGAGTTTCCTTGACAATTTTGACCAGATTCGAGTGGGGGAGCACGAATTGGGTCAAAACATGATGTTTCGCGCAAAAAACTCGAAATCCATTTTTGGGCTGAAATATTTTCTAAGTCGAACGCCTAACTGAAAGCCAGCCTGACATTCGATTTCACTTAAAAACTTGAAATCGGCAACAGTCTGCGACCCGTGCGTTTGGTTATGAAGATTACTACTGGGGACACACTTCCTCACCAAATTTGGTGTCGATCGGTCAACAAACGAGGCCTGTCCCCTCTGTAGGGGCCTATATATTTTTGGGTCGAAATAATTTTTTTGGAAAACGATGAAAGTTAGACCAGATTTGATTGATAGAGCACGAATTGGGTAAAAAGAACACCTTTAGCGCATAAAACTAAATTTCCATTTTTCGGTCGAAATTTTCTAAGTTGAATGTTAAACGAATGTCGAACGCCGAACGCCTAACCAACTTCACACTTCAGACTGACATTCGAATTTCCTTTTCGAGTTTCCTTGACAATTTTGACCAGATTCGAGTGGGGGAGCACGAATTGGGTCAAAACATGATGTTTCGCGCAAAAAACTCGAAATCCATTTTTGGGCTGAAATATTTTCTAAGTCGAACGACTAACTGAAAGCCAGCCTGACATTCGATTTCACTTAAAAACTTGAAATTTGAAAACTTGAATTTCCTTTTCGAGTTTCCTTGACAATTTTGACCAGATTCGAGTGGGGGAGCACGAATTGGGTCAAAATATGATGTTTCGCGCTAAAAACTCGAAATCCATTTTTGGGCTGAAATATTTTCTAAGTCGAACGCCTAACTGAAAGCCAGCCTGACATTCGATTTCACTTAAAAACTTGAAATCGGCAACAGTCTGCGACCCGTGCGTTTGGTTATGAAGATTACTACTGGGGACACACTTCCTCACCAAATTTGGTGTCGATCGGTCAACAAACGAGGCCTGTCCCCTCTGTAGGGGCCTATATATTTTTGGGTCGAAATTTTCCAAGTCCGGCGGTAAAATAATTTTTTTGGAAAACGATGAAAGTTGGACCAGATTTGATTGATAGAGCACGAATTGGGTAAAAAGAACACCTTTAGCGCAAAAAACTAAATTTCCATTTTTCGGTCGAAATTTTCTAAGTTGAATGTTAAACTAATGTCGAACGCCGAACGCCTAACCAACTTCACACTTCAGACTGACATTCGAATTTACTTTTCGAGTTTCCTTGACAATTTTGACCAGATTCGAGTGGGGGAGCACGAATTGGGTCAAAACATGATGTTTCGCGCAAAAAACTCGAAATCCATTTTTGGGCTGAAATATTTTCTAAGTCGAACGCCTAACTGAAAGCCAGCCTGACATTCGATTTCACTTAAAAACTTGAAATCGGCAACAGTCTGCGACCCGTGCGTTTGGTTATGAAGATTACTACTGGGGACACACTTCCTCACCAAATTTGGTGTCGATCGGTCAACAAACGAGGCCTGTCCCCTCTGTAGGGGCCTATATATTTTTGGGTCGAAATAATTTTTTTGGAAAACGATGAAAGTTAGACCAGATTTGATTGATAGAGCACGAATTGGGTAAAAAGAACACCTTTAGCGCATAAAACTAAATTTCCATTTTTCGGTCGAAATTTTCTAAGTTGAATGTTAAACGAATGTCGAACGCCGAACGCCTAACCAACTTCACACTTCAGACTGACATTCGAATTTACTTTTCGAGTTTCCTTGACAATTTTGACCAGATTCGAGTGGGGGAGCACGAATTGGGTCAAAACATGATGTTTCGCGCAAAAAACTCGAAATCCATTTTTGGGCTGAAATATTTTCTAAGTCGAACGCCTAACTGAAAGCCAGCCTGACATTCGATTTCACTTAAAAACTTGAAATCGGCAACAGTCTGCGACCCGTGCGTTTGGCTATGAAGATTACTACTGGGGACACACTTCCTCACCAAATTTGATGTCGATCGGTCAACAAACGAGGCCTGTCCCCTCTGTAGGGGCCTATATATTTTTGGGTCGAAATTTTCCAAGTCCGGCGGTAAAATAATTTTTTTGGAAAACGATGAAAGTTGGACCAGATTTGATTGATAGAGCACGAATTGGGTAAAAAGAACACCTTTAGCGCAAAAAACTAAATTTCCATTTTTCGGTCGAAATTTTCTAAGTTGAATGTTAAACGAATGTCGAACGCCGAACGCCTAACCAACTTCACACTTCAGACTGACATTCGAATTTACTTTTCGAGTTTCCTTGACAATTTTGACCAGATTCGAGTGGGGGAGCACGAATTGGGTCAAAACATGATGTTTCGCGCAAAAAACTCGAAATCCATTTTTGGGCTGAAATATTTTCGAAGTCGAACGCCTAACTGAAAGCCAGCCTGACATTCGATTTCACTTAAAAACTTGAAATCGGCAACAGTCTGCGACCCGTGCGTTTGGTTATGAAGATTACTACTGGGGACACACTTCCTCACCAAATTTGGTGTCGATCGGTCAACAAACGAGGCCTGTCCCCTCTGTAGGGGCCTATATATTTTTGGGTCGAAATAATTTTTTTGGAAAACGATGAAAGTTAGACCAGATTTGATTGATAGAGCACGAATTGGGTAAAAAGAACACCTTTAGCGCATAAAACAAAATTTCCATTTTTCGGTCGAAATTTTCTAAGTTGAATGTTAAACGAATGTCGAACGCCGAACGCCTAACCAACTTCACACTTCAGACTGACATTCGAATTTACTTTTCGAGTTTCCTTGACAATTTTGACCAGATTCGAGTGGGGGAGCACGAATTGGGTCAAAACATGATGTTTCGCGCAAAAAACTCGAAATCCATTTTTGGGCTGAAATATTTTCTAAGTCGAACGCCTAACTGAAAGCCAGCCTGACATTCGATTTCACTTAAAAACTTGAAATCGGCAACAGTCTGCGACCCGTGCGTTTGGTTATGAAGATTACTACTGGGGACACACTTCCTCACCAAATTTGGTGTCGATCGGTCAACAAACGAGGCCTGTCCCCTCTGTAGGGGCCTATATATTTTTGGGTCGAAATTTTCCAAGTCCGGCGGTAAAATAATTTTTTTGGAAAACGATGAAAGTTGGACCAGATTTGATTGATAGAGCACGAATTGGGTAAAAAGAACACCTTTAGCGCAAAAAACTAAATTTCCATTTTTCGGTCGAAATTTTCTAAGTTGAATGTTAAACTAATGTCGAACGCCGAACGCCTAACCAACTTCACACTTCAGACTGACATTCGAATTTACTTTTCGAGTTTCCTTGACAATTTTGACCAGATTCGAGTGGGGGAGCACGAATTGGGTCAAAACATGATGTTTCGCGCAAAAAACTCGAAATCCATTTTTGGGCTGAAATATTTTCTAAGTCGAACGCCTAACTGAAAGCCAGCCTGACATTCGATTTCACTTAAAAACTTGAAATCGGCAACAGTCTGCGACCCGTGCGTTTGGTTATGAAGATTACTACTGGGGACACACTTCCTCACCAAATTTGGTGTCGATCGGTCAACAAACGAGGCCTGTCCCCTCTGTAGGGGCCTATATATTTTTGGGTCGAAATAATTTTTTTGGAAAACGATGAAAGTTAGACCAGATTTGATTGATAGAGCACGAATTGGGTAAAAAGAACACCTTTAGCGCATAAAACTAAATTTCCATTTTTCGGTCGAAATTTTCTAAGTTGAATGTTAAACGAATGTCGAACGCCGAACGCCTAACCAACTTCACACTTCAGACTGACATTCGAATTTACTTTTCGAGTTTCCTTGACAATTTTGACCAGATTCGAGTGGGGGAGCACGAATTGGGTCAAAACATGATGTTTCGCGCAAAAAACTCGAAATCCATTTTTGGGCTGAAATATTTTCTAAGTCGAACGCCTAACTGAAAGCCAGCCTGACATTCGATTTCACTTAAAAACTTGAAATCGGCAACAGTCTGCGACCCGTGCGTTTGGCTATGAAGATTACTACTGGGGACACACTTCCTCACCAAATTTGATGTCGATCGGTCAACAAACGAGGCCTGTCCCCTCTGTAGGGGCCTATATATTTTTGGGTCGAAATTTTCCAAGTCCGGCGGTAAAATAATTTTTTTGGAAAACGATGAAAGTTGGACCAGATTTGATTGATAGAGCACGAATTGGGTAAAAAGAACACCTTTAGCGCAAAAAACTAAATTTCCATTTTTCGGTCGAAATTTTCTAAGTTGAATGTTAAACGAATGTCGAACGCCGAACGCCTAACCAACTTCACACTTCAGACTGACATTCGAATTTACTTTTCGAGTTTCCTTGACAATTTTGACCAGATTCGAGTGGGGGAGCACGAATTGGGTCAAAACATGATGTTTCGCGCAAAAAACTCGAAATCCATTTTTGGGCTGAAATATTTTCGAAGTCGAACGCCTAACTGAAAGCCAGCCTGACATTCGATTTCACTTAAAAACTTGAAATCGGCAACAGTCTGCGACCCGTGCGTTTGGTTATGAAGATTACTACTGGGGACACACTTCCTCACCAAATTTGGTGTCGATCGGTCAACAAACGAGGCCTGTCCCCTCTGTAGGGGCCTATATATTTTTGGGTCGAAATAATTTTTTTGGAAAACGATGAAAGTTAGACCAGATTTGATTGATAGAGCACGAATTGGGTAAAAAGAACACCTTTAGCGCATAAAACAAAATTTCCATTTTTCGGTCGAAATTTTCTAAGTTGAATGTTAAACGAATGTCGAACGCCGAACGCCTAACCAACTTCACACTTCAGACTGACATTCGAATTTACTTTTCGAGTTTCCTTGACAATTTTGACCAGATTCGAGTGGGGGAGCACGAATTGGGTCAAAACATGATGTTTCGCGCAAAAAACTCGAAATCCATTTTTGGGCTGAAATATTTTCTAAGTCGAACGCCTAACTGAAAGCCAGCCTGACATTCGATTTCACTTAAAAACTTGAAATCGGCAACAGTCTGCGACCCGTGCGTTTGGTTATGAAGATTACTACTGGGGACACACTTCCTCACCAAATTTGGTGTCGATCGGTCAACAAACGAGGCCTGTCCCCTCTGTAGGGGCCTATATATTTTTGGGTCGAAATTTTCCAAGTCCGGCGGTAAAATAATTTTTTTGGAAAACGATGAAAGTTGGACCAGATTTGATTGATAGAGCACGAATTGGGTAAAAAGAACACCTTTAGCGCAAAAAACTAAATTTCCATTTTTCGGTCGAAATTTTCTAAGTTGAATGTTAAACTAATGTCGAACGCCGAACGCCTAACCAACTTCACACTTCAGACTGACATTCGAATTTACTTTTCGAGTTTCCTTGACAATTTTGACCAGATTCGAGTGGGGGAGCACGAATTGGGTCAAAACATGATGTTTCGCGCAAAAAACTCGAAATCCATTTTTGGGCTGAAATATTTTCTAAGTCGAACGCCTAACTGAAAGCCAGCCTGACATTCGATTTCACTTAAAAACTTGAAATCGGCAACAGTCTGCGACCCGTGCGTTTGGTTATGAAGATTACTACTGGGGACACACTTCCTCACCAAATTTGGTGTCGATCGGTCAACAAACGAGGCCTGTCCCCTCTGTAGGGGCCTATATATTTTTGGGTCGAAATAATTTTTTTGGAAAACGATGAAAGTTAGACCAGATTTGATTGATAGAGCACGAATTGGGTAAAAAGAACACCTTTAGCGCATAAAACAAAATTTCCATTTTTCGGTCGAAATTTTCTAAGTTGAATGTTAAAAGAATGTCGAACGCCGAACGCCTAACCAACTTCACACTTCAGACTGACATTCGAATTTACTTTTCGAGTTTCCTTGACAATTTTGACCAGATTCGAGTGGGGGAGCACGAATTGGCTCAAAACATGATGTTTCGCGCAAAAAACTCGAAATCCATTTTTGGGCTGAAATATTTTCTAAGTCGAACGCCTAACTGAAAGCCAGCCTGACATTCGATTTCACTTAAAAACTTGAAATCGGCAACAGTCTGCGACCCGTGCGTTTGGTTATGAAGATTACTACTGGGGACACACTTCCTCACCAAATTTGGTGTCGATCGGTCAACAAACGAGGCCTGTCCCCTCTGTAGGGGCCTATATATTTTTGGGTCGAAATTTTCCAAGTCCGGCGGTAAAATAATTTTTTTGGAAAACGATGAAAGTTGGACCAGATTTGATTGATAGAGCACGAATTGGGTAAAAAGAACACCTTTAGCGCAAAAAACTAAATTTCCATTTTTCGGTCGAAATTTTCTAAGTTGAATGTTAAACTAATGTCGAACGCCGAACGCCTAACCAACTTCACACTTCAGACTGACATTCGAATTTACTTTTCGAGTTTCCTTGACAATTTTGACCAGATTCGAGTGGGGGAGCACGAATTGGGTCAAAACATGATGTTTCGCGCAAAAAACTCGAAATCCATTTTTGGGCTGAAATATTTTCTAAGTCGAACGCCTAACTGAAAGCCAGCCTGACATTCGATTTCACTTAAAAACTTGAAATCGGCAACAGTCTGCGACCCGTGCGTTTGGTTATGAAGATTACTACTGGGGACACACTTCCTCACCAAATTTGGTGTCGATCGGTCAACAAACGAGGCCTGTCCCCTCTGTAGGGGCCTATATATTTTTGGGTCGAAATAATTTTTTTGGAAAACGATGAAAGTTAGACCAGATTTGATTGATAGAGCACGAATTGGGTAAAAAGAACACCTTTAGCGCATAAAACAAAATTTCCATTTTTCGGTCGAAATTTTCTAAGTTGAATGTTAAACGAATGTCGAACGCCGAACGCCTAACCAACTTCACACTTCAGACTGACATTCGAATTTACTTTTCGAGTTTCCTTGACAATTTTGACCAGATTCGAGTGGGGGAGGACGAATTGGGTCAAAACATGATGTTTCGCGCAAAAAACTCGAAATCCATTTTTGGGCTGAAATATTTTCTAAGTCGAACGCCTAACTGAAAGCCAGCCTGACATTCGATTTCACTTAAAAACTTGAAATCGGCAACAGTCTGCGACCCGTGCGTTTGGTTATGAAGATTACTACTGGGGACACACTTCCTCACCAAATTTGGTGTCGATCGGTCAACAAACGAGGCCTGTCCCCTCTGTAGGGGCCTATATATTTTTGGGTCGAAATTTTCCAAGTCCGGCGGTAAAATAATTTTTTTGGAAAACGATGAAAGTTGGACCAGATTTGATTGATAGAGCACGAATTGGGTAAAAAGAACACCTTTAGCGCAAAAAACTAAATTTCCATTTTTCGGTCGAAATTTTCTAAGTTGAATGTTAAACTAATGTCGAACGCCGAACGCCTAACCAACTTCACACTTCAGACTGACATTCGAATTTACTTTTCGAGTTTCCTTGACAATTTTGACCAGATTCGAGTGGGGGAGCACGAATTGGGTCAAAACATGATGTTTCGCGCAAAAAACTCGAAATCCATTTTTGGGCTGAAATATTTTCTAAGTCGAACGCCTAACTGAAAGCCAGCCTGACATTCGATTTCACTTAAAAACTTGAAATCGGCAACAGTCTGCGACCCGTGCGTTTGGTTATGAAGATTACTACTGGGGACACACTTCCTCACCAAATTTGGTGTCGATCGGTCAACAAACGAGGCCTGTCCCCTCTGTAGGGGCCTATATATTTTTGGGTCGAAATAATTTTTTTGGAAAACGATGAAAGTTAGACCAGATTTGATTGATAGAGCACGAATTGGGTAAAAAGAACACCTTTAGCGCATAAAACAAAATTTCCATTTTTCGGTCGAAATTTTCTAAGTTGAATGTTAAACGAATGTCGAACGCCGAACGCCTAACCAACTTCACACTTCAGACTGACATTCGAATTTACTTTTCGAGTTTCCTTGACAATTTTGACCAGATTCGAGTGGGGGAGCACGAATTGGCTCAAAACATGATGTTTCGCGCAAAAAACTCGAAATCCATTTTTGGGCTGAAATATTTTCTAAGTCGAACGCCTAACTGAAAGCCAGCCTGACATTCGATTTCACTTAAAAACTTGAAATCGGCAACAGTCTGCGACCCGTGCGTTTGGTTATGAAGATTACTACTGGGGACACACTTCCTCACCAAATTTGGTGTCGATCGGTCAACAAACGAGGCCTGTCCCCTCTGTAGGGGCCTATATATTTTTGGGTCGAAATTTTCCAAGTCCGGCGGTAAAATAATTTTTTTGGAAAACGATGAAAGTTGGACCAGATTTGATTGATAGAGCACGAATTGGGTAAAAAGAACACCTTTAGCGCATAAAACTAAATTTCCATTTTTCGGTCGAAATTTTCTAAGTTGAATGTTAAACGAATGTCGAACGCCGAACGCCTAACCAACTTCACACTTCAGACTGACATTCGAATTTCCTTTTCGAGTTTCCTTGACAATTTTGACCAGATTCGAGTGGGGAGCACGAATTGGGTCAAAACATGATGTTTCGCGCAAAAAACTCGAAATCCATTTTTGGGCTGAAATATTTTCTAAGTCGAACGCCTAACTGAAAGCCAGCCTGACATTCGATTTCACTTAAAAACTTGAAATCGGCAACAGTCTGCGACCCGTGCGTTTGGTTATGAAGATTACTACTGGGGACACACTTCCTCACCAAATTTGGTGTCGATCGGTCAACAAACGAGGCCTGTCCCCTCTGTAGGGGCCTATAAATTTTTGGGTCGAAATAATTTTTTTGGAAAACGATGAAAGTTAGACCAGATTTGATTGATAGAGCACGAATTGGGTAAAAAGAACACCTTTAGCGCATAAAACTAAATTTCCATTTTTCGGTCGAAATTTTCTAAGTTGAATGTTAAACGAATGTCGAACGCCGAACGCCTAACCAACTTCACACTTCAGACTGACATTCGAATTTACTTTTCGAGTTTCCTTGACAATTTTGACCAGATTCGAGTGGGGGAGCACGAATTGGGTCAAAACATGATGTTTCGCGCAAAAAACTCGAAATCCATTTTTGGGCTGAAATATTTTCTAAGTCGAACGCCTAACTGAAAGCCAGCCTGACATTCGATTTCACTTAAAAACTTGAAATCGGCAACAGTCTGCGACCCGTGCGTTTGGCTATGAAGATTACTACTGGGGACACACTTCCTCACCAAATTTGGTGTCGATCGGTCAACAAACGAGGCCTGTCCCCTCTGTAGGGGCCTATATATTTTTGGGTCGAAATTTTCCAAGTCCGGCGGTAAAATAATTTTTTTGGAAAACGATGAAAGTTGGACCAGATTTGATTGATAGAGCACGAATTGGGTAAAAAGAACACCTTTAGCGCAAAAAACTAAATTTCCATTTTTCGGTCGAAATTTTCTAAGTTGAATGTTAAACGAATGTCGAACGCCGAACGCCTAACCAACTTCACACTTCAGACTGACATTCGAATTTACTTTTCGAGTTTCCTTGACAATTTTGACCAGATTCGAGTGGGGGAGCACGAATTGGGTCAAAACATGATGTTTCGCGCAAAAAACTCGAAATCCATTTTTGGGCTGAAATATTTTCTAAGTCGAACGCCTAACTGAAAGCCAGCCTGACATTCGATTTCACTTAAAAACTTGAAATCGGCAACAGTCTGCGACCCGTGCGTTTGGTTATGAAGATTACTACTGGGGACACACTTCCTCACCAAATTTGGTGTCGATCGGTCAACAAACGAGGCCTGTCCCCTCTGTAGGGGCCTATATATTTTTGGGTCGAAATAATTTTTTTGGAAAACGATGAAAGTTAGACCAGATTTGATTGATAGAGCACGAATTGGGTAAAAAGAACACCTTTAGCGCATAAAACAAAATTTCCATTTTTCGGTCGAAATTTTCTAAGTTGAATGTTAAACGAATGTCGAACGCCGAACGCCTAACCAACTTCACACTTCAGACTGACATTCGAATTTACTTTTCGAGTTTCCTTGACAATTTTGACCAGATTCGAGTGGGGGAGCACGAATTGGGTCAAAACATGATGTTTCGCGCAAAAAACTCGAAATCCATTTTTGGGCTGAAATATTTTCTAAGTCGAACGCCTAACTGAAAGCCAGCCTGACATTCGATTTCACTTAAAAACTTGAAATCGGCAACAGTCTGCGACCCGTGCGTTTGGTTATGAAGATTACTACTGGGGACACACTTCCTCACCAAATTTGGTGTCGATCGGTCAACAAACGAGGCCTGTCCCCTCTGTAGGGGCCTATATATTTTTGGGTCGAAATTTTCCAAGTCCGGCGGTAAAATAATTTTTTTGGAAAACGATGAAAGTTGGACCAGATTTGATTGATAGAGCACGAATTGGGTAAAAAGAACACCTTTAGCGCAAAAAACTAAATTTCCATTTTTCGGTCGAAATTTTCTAAGTTGAATGTTAAACTAATGTCGAACGCCGAACGCCTAACCAACTTCACACTTCAGACTGACATTCGAATTTACTTTTCGAGTTTCCTTGACAATTTTGACCAGATTCGAGTGGGGGAGCACGAATTGGGTCAAAACATGATGTTTCGCGCAAAAAACTCGAAATCCATTTTTGGGCTGAAATATTTTCTAAGTCGAACGCCTAACTGAAAGCCAGCCTGACATTCGATTTCACTTAAAAACTTGAAATCGGCAACAGTCTGCGACCCGTGCGTTTGGTTATGAAGATTACTACTGGGGACACACTTCCTCACCAAATTTGGTGTCGATCGGTCAACAAACGAGGCCTGTCCCCTCTGTAGGGGCCTATATATTTTTGGGTCGAAATAATTTTTTTGGAAAACGATGAAAGTTAGACCAGATTTGATTGATAGAGCACGAATTGGGTAAAAAGAACACCTTTAGCGCATAAAACTAAATTTCCATTTTTCGGTCGAAATTTTCTAAGTTGAATGTTAAACGAATGTCGAACGCCGAACGCCTAACCAACTTCACACTTCAGACTGACATTCGAATTTCCTTTTCGAGTTTCCTTGACAATTTTGACCAGATTCGAGTGGGGGAGCACGAATTGGGTCAAAACATGATGTTTCGCGCAAAAAACTCGAAATCCATTTTTGGGCTGAAATATTTTCTAAGTCGAACGCCTAACTGAAAGCCAGCCTGACATTCGATTTCACTTAAAAACTTGAAATTTGAAAACTTGAATTTCCTTTTCGAGTTTCCTTGACAATTTTGACCAGATTCGAGTGGGGGAGCACGAATTGGGTCAAAACATGATGTTTCGCGCTAAAAACTCGAAATCCATTTTTGGGCTGAAATATTTTCTAAGTCGAACGCCTAACTGAAAGCCAGCCTGACATTCGATTTCACTTAAAAACTTGAAATCGGCAACAGTCTGCGACCCGTGCGTTTGGTTATGAAGATTACTACTGGGGACACACTTCCTCACCAAATTTGGTGTCGATCGGTCAACAAACGAGGCCTGTCCCCTCTGTAGGGGCCTATATATTTTTGGGTCGAAATTTTCCAAGTCCGGCGGTAAAATAATTTTTTTGGAAAACGATGAAAGTTGGACCAGATTTGATTGATAGAGCACGAATTGGGTAAAAAGAACACCTTTAGCGCAAAAAACTAAATTTCCATTTTTCGGTCGAAATTTTCTAAGTTGAATGTTAAACTAATGTCGAACGCCGAACGCCTAACCAACTTCACACTTCAGACTGACATTCGAATTTACTTTTCGAGTTTCCTTGACAATTTTGACCAGATTCGAGTGGGGGAGCACGAATTGGGTCAAAACATGATGTTTCGCGCAAAAAACTCGAAATCCATTTTTGGGCTGAAATATTTTCTAAGTCGAACGCCTAACTGAAAGCCAGCCTGACATTCGATTTCACTTAAAAACTTGAAATCGGCAACAGTCTGCGACCCGTGCGTTTGGTTATGAAGATTACTACTGGGGACACACTTCCTCACCAAATTTGGTGTCGATCGGTCAACAAACGAGGCCTGTCCCCTCTGTAGGGGCCTATATATTTTTGGGTCGAAATAATTTTTTTGGAAAACGATGAAAGTTAGACCAGATTTGATTGATAGAGCACGAATTGGGTAAAAAGAACACCTTTAGCGCATAAAACAAAATTTCCATTTTTCGGTCGAAATTTTCTAAGTTGAATGTTAAACGAATGTCGAACGCCGAACGCCTAACCAACTTCACACTTCAGACTGACATTCGAATTTACTTTTCGAGTTTCCTTGACAATTTTGACCAGATTCGAGTGGGGGAGCACGAATTGGGTCAAAACATGATGTTTCGCGCAAAAAACTCGAAATCCATTTTTGGGCTGAAATATTTTCTAAGTCGAACGCCTAACTGAAAGCCAGCCTGACATTCGATTTCACTTAAAAACTTGAAATCGGCAACAGTCTGCGACCCGTGCGTTTGGTTATGAAGATTACTACTGGGGACACACTTCCTCACCAAATTTGGTGTCGATCGGTCAACAAACGAGGCCTGTCCCCTCTGTAGGGGCCTATATATTTTTGGGTCGAAATTTTCCAAGTCCGGCGGTAAAATAATTTTTTTGGAAAACGATGAAAGTTGGACCAGATTTGATTGATAGAGCACGAATTGGGTAAAAAGAACACCTTTAGCGCAAAAAACTAAATTTCCATTTTTCGGTCGAAATTTTCTAAGTTGAATGTTAAACTAATGTCGAACGCCGAACGCCTAACCAACTTCACACTTCAGACTGACATTCGAATTTACTTTTCGAGTTTCCTTGACAATTTTGACCAGATTCGAGTGGGGGAGCACGAATTGGGTCAAAACATGATGTTTCGCGCAAAAAACTCGAAATCCATTTTTGGGCTGAAATATTTTCTAAGTCGAACGCCTAACTGAAAGCCAGCCTGACATTCGATTTCACTTAAAAACTTGAAATCGGCAACAGTCTGCGACCCGTGCGTTTGGTTATGAAGATTACTACTGGGGACACACTTCCTCACCAAATTTGGTGTCGATCGGTCAACAAACGAGGCCTGTCCCCTCTGTAGGGGCCTATATATTTTTGGGTCGAAATAATTTTTTTGGAAAACGATGAAAGTTAGACCAGATTTGATTGATAGAGCACGAATTGGGTAAAAAGAACACCTTTAGCGCATAAAACTAAATTTCCATTTTTCGGTCGAAATTTTCTAAGTTGAATGTTAAACTAATGTCGAACGCCGAACGCCTAACCAACTTCACACTTCAGACTGACATTCGAATTTACTTTTCGAGTTTCCTTGACAATTTTGACCAGATTCGAGTGGGGGAGCACGAATTGGGTCAAAACATGATGTTTCGCGCAAAAACTCGAAATCCATTTTTGGGCTGAAATATTTTCTAAGTCGAACGCCTAACTGAAAGCCAGCCTGACATTCGATTTCACTTAAAAACTTGAAATCGGCAACAGTCTGCGACCCGTGCGTTTGGTTATGAAGATTACTACTGGGGACACACTTCCTCACCAAATTTGGTGTCGATCGGTCAACAAACGAGGCCTGTCCCCTCTGTAGGTGCCTATATATTTTTGGGTCGAAATTTTCCAAGTCCGGCGGTAAAATAAATTTTTTGGAAAACGATGAAAGTTGGACCAGATTTGATTGATAGAGCACGAATTGGGTAAATGGAACACCTTTAGCGCAAAAAACTAAATTTCCATTTTTCGGTCGAAATTTTCTAAGTTGAATGTTAAACGAATGTCGAACGCCGAACGCCTAACCAACTTCACACTTCAGACTGACATTCGAATTTACTTTTCGAGTTTCCTTGACAATTTTGACCAGATTCGAGTGGGGGAGCACGAATTGGGTCAAAACATGATGTTTCGCGCAAAAAACTCGAAATCCATTTTTGGGCTGAAATATTTTCTAAGTCGAACGCCTAACTGAAAGCCAGCCTGACATTCGATTTCACTTAAAAACTTGAAATCGGCAACAGTCTGCGACCCGTGCGTTTGGTTATGAAGATTACTACTGGGGACACACTTCCTCACCAAATATGGTGTCGATCGGTCAACAAACGAGGCCTGTCCCCTCTGTAGGGGCCTATATATTTTTGGGTCGAAATTTTCCAAGTCCGGCGGTAAAATAAATTTTTTGGAAAACGATGAAAGTTGGACCAGATTTGATTGATAGAGCACGAATTGGGTAAAAAGAACACCTTTAGCGCATAAAACTAAATTTCCATTTTTCGGTCGAAATTTTCTAAGTTGAATGTTAAACGAATGTCGAACGCCGAACGCCTAACCAACTTCACACTTCAGACTGACATTCGAATTTCCTTTTCGAGTTTCCTTGACAATTTTGACCAGATTCGAGTGGGGGAGCACGAATTGGGTCAAAACATGATGTTTCGCGCAAAAAACTCGAAATCCATTTTTGGGCTGAAATATTTTCTAAGTCGAACGCCTAACTGAAAGCCAGCCTGACATTCGATTTCACTTAAAAACTTGAAATCGGCAACAGTCTGCGACCCGTGCGTTTGGTTATGAAGATTACTACTGGGGACACACTTCCTCACCAAATTTGGTGTCGATCGGTCAACAAACGAGGCCTGTCCCCTCTGTAGGGGCCTATATATTTTTGGGTC
Source organism: Siphonodentalium dalli (assembly GCA_032622095.1). Lineage (NCBI taxonomy): Eukaryota > Metazoa > Mollusca > Scaphopoda > Gadilida > Siphonodentaliidae > Siphonodentalium > Siphonodentalium dalli. The sequence goes on along the minus strand of CP136068.1, from coordinate 129,937,220 downwards.
GAAATAATTTTTTTGGAAAACGATGAAAGTTAGACCAGATTTGATTGATAGAGCACGAATTGGGTAAAAAGAACACCTTTAGCGCATAAAACAAAATTTCCATTTTTCGGTCGAAATTTTCTAAGTTGAATGTTAAACGAATGTCGAACGCCGAACGCCTAACCAACTTCACACTTCAGACTGACATTCGAATTTACTTTTCGAGTTTCCTTGACAATTTTGACCAGATTCGAGTGGGGGAGCACGAATTGGGTCAAAACATGATGTTTCGCGCAAAAAACTCGAAATCCATTTTTGGGCTGAAATATTTTCTAAGTCGAACGCCTAACTGAAAGCCAGCCTGACATTCGATTTCACTTAAAAACTTGAAATCGGCAACAGTCTGCGACCCGTGCGTTTGGTTATGAAGATTACTACTGGGGACACACTTCCTCACCAAATTTGGTGTCGATCGGTCAACAAACGAGGCCTGTCCCCTCTGTAGGGGCCTATATATTTTTGGGTCGAAATTTTCCAAGTCCGGCGGTAAAATAATTTTTTTGGAAAACGATGAAAGTTGGACCAGATTTGATTGATAGAGCACGAATTGGGTAAAAAGAACACCTTTAGCGCAAAAAACTAAATTTCCATTTTTCGGTCGAAATTTTCTAAGTTGAATGTTAAACGAATGTCGAACGCCGAACGCCTAACCAACTTCACACTTCAGACTGACATTCGAATTTACTTTTCGAGTTTCCTTGACAATTTTGACCAGATTCGAGTGGGGGAGCACGAATTGGGTCAAAACATGATGTTTCGCGCAAAAAACTCGAAATCCATTTTTGGGCTGAAATATTTTCTAAGTCGAACGCCTAACTGAAAGCCAGCCTGACATTCGATTTCACTTAAAAACTTGAAATCGGCAACAGTCTGCGACCCGTGCGTTTGGTTATGAAGATTACTACTGGGGACACACTTCCTCACCAAATTTGGTGTCGATCGGTCAACAAACGAGGCCTGTCCCCTCTGTAGGGGCCTATATATTTTTGGGTCGAAATAATTTTTTTGGAAAACGATGAAAGTTAGACCAGATTTGATTGATAGAGCACGAATTGGGTAAAAAGAACACCTTTAGCGCATAAAACTAAATTTCCATTTTTCGGTCGAAATTTTCTAAGTTGAATGTTAAACGAATGTCGAACGCCGAACGCCTAACCAACTTCACACTTCAGACTGACATTCGAATTTCCTTTTCGAGTTTCCTTGACAATTTTGACCAGATTCGAGTGGGGGAGCACGAATTGGGTCAAAACATGATGTTTCGCGCAAAAAACTCGAAATCCATTTTTGGGCTGAAATATTTTCTAAGTCGAACGCCTAACTGAAAGCCAGCCTGACATTCGATTTCACTTAAAAACTTGAAATTTGAAAACTTGAATTTCCTTTTCGAGTTTCCTTGACAATTTTGACCAGATTCGAGTGGGGGAGCACGAATTGGGTCAAAACATGATGTTTCGCGCTAAAAACTCGAAATCCATTTTTGGGCTGAAATATTTTCTAAGTCGAACGCCTAACTGAAAGCCAGCCTGACATTCGATTTCACTTAAAAACTTGAAATCGGCAACAGTCTGCGACCCGTGCGTTTGGTTATGAAGATTACTACTGGGGACACACTTCCTCACCAAATTTGGTGTCGATCGGTCAACAAACGAGGCCTGTCCCCTCTGTAGGGGCCTATATATTTTTGGGTCGAAATTTTCCAAGTCCGGCGGTAAAATAATTTTTTTGGAAAACGATGAAAGTTGGACCAGATTTGATTGATAGAGCACGAATTGGGTAAAAAGAACACCTTTAGCGCAAAAAACTAAATTTCCATTTTTCGGTCGAAATTTTCTAAGTTGAATGTTAAACTAATGTCGAACGCCGAACGCCTAACCAACTTCACACTTCAGACTGACATTCGAATTTACTTTTCGAGTTTCCTTGACAATTTTGACCAGATTCGAGTGGGGGAGCACGAATTGGGTCAAAACATGATGTTTCGCGCAAAAAACTCGAAATCCATTTTTGGGCTGAAATATTTTCTAAGTCGAACGCCTAACTGAAAGCCAGCCTGACATTCGATTTCACTTAAAAACTTGAAATCGGCAACAGTCTGCGACCCGTGCGTTTGGTTATGAAGATTACTACTGGGGACACACTTCCTCACCAAATTTGGTGTCGATCGGTCAACAAACGAGGCCTGTCCCCTCTGTAGGGGCCTATATATTTTTGGGTCGAAATTTTCCAAGTCCGGCGGTAAAATAATTTTTTTGGAAAACGATGAAAGTTGGACCAGATTTGATTGATAGAGCACGAATTGGGTAAAAAGAACACCTTTAGCGCAAAAAACTAAATTTCCATTTTTCGGTCGAAATTTTCTAAGTTGAATGTTAAACGAATGTCGAACGCCGAACGCCTAACCAACTTCACACTTCAGACTGACATTCGAATTTCCTTTTCGAGTTTCCTTGACAATTTTGACCAGATTCGAGAGGGGGAGCACGAATTGGGTCAAAACATGATGTTTCGCGCAAAAAACTCGAAATCCATTTTTGGGCTGAAATATTTTCTAAGTCGAACGCCTAACTGAAAGCCAGCCTGACATTCGATTTCACTTAAAAACTTGAAATCGGCAACAGTCTGCGACCCGTGCGTTTGGTTATGAAGATTACTACTGGGGACACACTTCCTCACCAAATTTGGTGTCGATCGGTCAACAAACGAGGCCTGTCCCCTCTGTAGGGGCCTATATATTTTTGGGTCGAAATTTTCCAAGTCCGGCGGTAAAATAAAATTTTTGGAAAACGATGAAAGTTGGACCATATTTGATTGATAGAGCACGAATTGGGTAAAAAGAACACCTTTAGCGCAAAAAACTAAATTTCCATTTTTCGGTCGAAATTTTCTAAGTTGAATGTTAAACGAATGTCGAACGCCGAACGCCTAACCAACTTCACACTTCAGACTGACATTCGAATTTCCTTTTCGAGTTTCCTTGACAATTTTGACCAGATTCGAGTGGGGGAGCACGAATTGGGTCAAAACATGATGTTTCGCGCAAAAAACTCGAAATCCATTTTTGGGCTGAAATATTTTCTAAGTCGAACGCCTAACTGAAAGCCAGCCTGACATTCGATTTCACTTAAAAACTTGAAATCGGCAACAGTCTGCGACCCGTGCGTTTGGTTATGAAGATTACTACTGGGGACACACTTCCTCACCAAATTTGGTGTCGATCGGTCAACAAACGAGGCCTGTCCCCTCTGTAGGGGCCTATATATTTTTGGGTCGAAATTTTCCAAGTCCGGCGGTAAAATAAAATTTTTGGAAAACGATGAAAGTTGGACCATATTTGATTGATAGAGCACGAATTGGGTAAAAAGAACACCTTTAGCGCAAAAAACTAAATTTCCATTTTTCGGTCGAAATTTTCTAAGTTGAATGTTAAACGAATGTCGAACGCCGAACGCCTAACCAACTTCACACTTCAGACTGACATTCGAATTTCCTTTTCGAGTTTCCTTGACAATTTTGACCAGATTCGAGAGGGGGAGCACGAATTGGGTCAAAACATGATGTTTCGCGCAAAAAACTCGAAATCCATTTTTGGGCTGAAATATTTTCTAAGTCGAACGCCTAACTGAAAGCCAGCCTGACATTCGATTTCACTTAAAAACTTGAAATCGGCAACAGTCTGCGACCCGTGCGTTTGGTTATGAAGATTTCTACTGGGGACACACTTCCTCACCAAATTTGGTGTCGATCGGTCAACAAACGAGGCCTGTCCCCTCTGTAGGGGCCTATATATTTTTGGGTCGATATTTTCCAAGTCCGGCGGTAAAATAAAATTTTTGGAAAACGATGAAAGTTGGACCATATTCGATTGATAGAGCACGAATTGGGTAAAAAGAACACCTTTAGCGCAAAAAACTAAATTTCCATTTTTCGGTCGAAATTTTCTAAGTTGAATGTTAAACGAATGTCGAACGCCGAACGCCTAACCAACTTCACACTTCAGACTGACATTCGAATTTCCTTTTCGAGTTTCCTTGACAATTTTGACCAGATTCGAGAGGGGGAGCACGAATTGGGTCAAAACATGATGTTTCGCGCAAAAAACTCGAAATCCATTTTTGGGCTGAAATATTTTCTAAGTCGAACGCCTAACTGAAAGCCAGCCTGACATTCGATTTCACTTAAAAACTTGAAATCGGCAACAGTCTGCGACCCGTGCGTTTGGTTATGAAGATTACTACTGGGGACACACTTCCTCACCAAATTTGGTGTCGATCGGTCAACAAACGAGGCCTGTCCCCTCTGTAGGGGCCTATATATTTTTGGGTCGAAATTTTCCAAGTCCGGCGGTAAAATAAAATTTTTGGAAAACGATGAAAGTTGGACCATATTTGATTGATAGAGCACGAATTGGGTAAAAAGAACACCTTTAGCGCAAAAAACTAAATTTCCATTTTTCGGTCGAAATTTTCTAAGTTGAATGTTAAACGAATGTCGAACGCCGAACGCCTAACCAACTTCACACTTCAGACTGACATTCGAATTTACTTTTCGAGTTTCCTTGACAATTTTGACCAGATTCGAGTGGGGGAGCACGAATTGGGTCAAAACATGATGTTTCGCGCAAAAAACTCGAAATCCATTTTTGGGCTGAAATATTTTCTAAGTCGAACGCCTAACTGAAAGCCAGCCTGACATTCGATTTCACTTAAAAACTTGAAATCGGCAACAGTCTGCGACCCGTGCGTTTGGTTATGAAGATTACTACTGGGGACACACTTCCTCACCAAATTTGGTGTCGATCGGTCAACAAACGAGGCCTGTCCCCTCTGTAGGGGCCTATATATTTTTGGGTCGAAATAATTTTTTTGGAAAACGATGAAAGTTAGACCAGATTTGATTGATAGAGCACGAATTGGGTAAAAAGAACACCTAAAAAAACTCGAAATCCATAAAACTAAATTTCCATTTTTCGGTCGAAATTTTCTAAGTTGAATGTTAAACGAATGTCGAACGCCGAACGCCTAACCAACTTCACACTTCAGACTGACATTCGAATTTCCTTTTCGAGTTTCCTTGACAATTTTGACCAGATTCGAGTGGGGGAGCACGAATTGGGTCAAAACATGATGTTTCGCGCAAAAAACTCGAAATCCATTTTTGGGCTGAAATATTTTCTAAGTCGAACGCCTAACTGAAAGCCAGCCTGACATTCGATTTCACTTAAAAACTTGAAATTTGAAAACTTGAATTTCCTTTTCGAGTTTCCTTGACAATTTTGACCAGATTCGAGTGGGGGAGCACGAATTGGGTCAAAATATGATGTTTCGCGCTAAAAACTCGAAATCCATTTTTGGGCTGAAATATTTTCTAAGTCGAACGCCTAACTGAAAGCCAGCCTGACATTCGATTTCACTTAAAAACTTGAAATCGGCAACAGTCTGCGACCCGTGCGTTTGGTTATGAAGATTACTACTGGGGACACACTTCCTCACCAAATTTGGTGTCGATCGGTCAACAAACGAGGCCTGTCCCCTCTGTAGGGGCCTATATATTTTTGGGTCGAAATAATTTTTTTGGAAAACGATGAAAGTTAGACCAGATTTGATTGATAGAGCACGAATTGGGTAAAAAGAACACCTTTAGCGCATAAAACTAAATTTCCATTTTTCGGTCGAAATTTTCTAAGTTGAATGTTAAACGAATGTCGAACGCCGAACGCCTAACCAACTTCACACTTCAGACTGACATTCGAATTTACTTTTCGAGTTTCCTTGACAATTTTGACCAGATTCGAGTGGGGGAGCACGAATTGGGTCAAAACATGATGTTTCGCGCAAAAAACTCGAAATCCATTTTTGGGCTGAAATATTTTCTAAGTCGAACGCCTAACTGAAAGCCAGCCTGACATTCGATTTCACTTAAAAACTTGAAATCGGCAACAGTCTGCGACCCGTGCGTTTGGCTATGAAGATTACTACTGGGGACACACTTCCTCACCAAATTTGGTGTCGATCGGTCAACAAACGAGGCCTGTCCCCTCTGTAGGGGCCTATATATTTTTGTGTCGAAATTTTCCAAGTCCGGCGGTAAAATAATTTTTTTGGAAAACGATGAAAGTTGGACCAGATTTGATTGATAGAGCACGAATTGGGTAAAAAGAACACCTTTAGCGCAAAAAACTAAATTTCCATTTTTCGGTCGAAATTTTCTAAGTTGAATGTTAAACGAATGTCGAACGCCGAACGCCTAACCAACTTCACACTTCAGACTGACATTCGAATTTACTTTTCGAGTTTCCTTGACAATTTTGACCAGATTCGAGTGGGGGAGCACGAATTGGGTCAAAACATGATGTTTCGCGCAAAAAACTCGAAATCCATTTTTGGGCTGAAATATTTTCTAAGTCGAACGCCTAACTGAAAGCCAGCCTGACATTCGATTTCACTTAAAAACTTGAAATCGGCAACAGTCTGCGACCCGTGCGTTTGGTTATGAAGATTACTACTGGGGACACACTTCCTCACCAAATATGGTGTCGATCGGTCAACAAACGAGGCCTGTCCCCTCTGTAGGGGCCTATATATTTTTGGGTCGAAATTTTCCAAGTCCGGCGGTAAAATAAATTTTTTGGAAAACGATGAAAGTTGGACCAGATTTGATTGATAGAGCACGAATTGGGTAAAAAGAACACCTTTAGCGCAAAAAACTAAATTTCCATTTTTCGGTCGAAATTTTCTAAGTTGAATGTTAAACGAATGTCGAACGCCGAACGCCTAACCAACTTCACACTTCAGACTGACATTCGAATTTCCTTTTCGAGTTTCCTTGACAATTTTGACCAGATTCGAGAGGGGGAGCACGAATTGGGTCAAAACATGATGTTTCGCGCAAAAAACTCGAAATCCATTTTTGGGCTGAAATATTTTCTAAGTCGAACGCCTAACTGAAAGCCAGCCTGACATTCGATTTCACTTAAAAACTTGAAATCGGCAACAGTCTGCGACCCGTGCGTTTGGTTATGAAGATTTCTACTGGGGACACACTTCCTCACCAAATTTGGTGTCGATCGGTCAACAAACGAGGCCTGTCCCCTCTGTAGGGGCCTATATATTTTTGGGTCGATATTTTCCAAGTCCGGCGGTAAAATAAAATTTTTGGAAAACGATGAAAGTTGGACCATATTCGATTGATAGAGCACGAATTGGGTAAAAAGAACACCTTTAGCGCAAAAAACTAAATTTCCATTTTTCGGTCGAAATTTTCTAAGTTGAATGTTAAACGAATGTCGAACGCCGAACGCCTAACCAACTTCACACTTCAGACTGACATTCGAATTTCCTTTTCGAGTTTCCTTGACAATTTTGACCAGATTCGAGAGGGGGAGCACGAATTGGGTCAAAACATGATGTTTCGCGCAAAAAACTCGAAATCCATTTTTGGGCTGAAATATTTTCTAAGTCGAACGCCTAACTGAAAGCCAGCCTGACATTCGATTTCACTTAAAAACTTGAAATCGGCAACAGTCTGCGACCCGTGCGTTTGGTTATGAAGATTACTACTGGGGACACACTTCCTCACCAAATTTGGTGTCGATCGGTCAACAAACGAGGCCTGTCCCCTCTGTAGGGGCCTATATATTTTTGGGTCGAAATTTTCCAAGTCCGGCGGTAAAATAAAATTTTTGGAAAACGATGAAAGTTGGACCAGATTTGATTGATAGAGCACGAATTGGGTAAAAAGAACACCTTTAGCGCAAAAAACTAAATTTCCATTTTTCGGTCGAAATTTTCTAAGTTGAATGTTAAACGAATGTCGAACGCCGAACGCCTAACCAACTTCACACTTCAGACTGACATTCGAATTTACTTTTCGAGTTTCCTTGACAATTTTGACCAGATTCGAGTGGGGGAGCACGAATTGGGTCAAAACATGATGTTTCGCGCAAAAAACTCGAAATCCATTTTTGGGCTGAAATATTTTCTAAGTCGAACGCCTAACTGAAAGCCAGCCTGACATTCGATTTCACTTAAAAACTTGAAATCGGCAACAGTCTGCGACCCGTGCGTTTGGTTATGAAGATTACTACTGGGGACACACTTCCTCACCAAATATGGTGTCGATCGGTCAACAAACGAGGCCTGTCCCCTCTGTAGGGGCCTATATATTTTTGGGTCGAAATTTTCCAAGTCCGGCGGTAAAATAAATTTTTTGGAAAACGATGAAAGTTGGACCAGATTTGATTGATAGAGCACGAATTGGGTAAAAAGAACACCTTTAGCGCAAAAAACTAAATTTCCATTTTTCGGTCGAAATTTTCTAAGTTGAATGTTAAACGAATGTCGAACGCCGAACGCCTAACCAACTTCACACTTCAGACTGACATTCGAATTTCCTTTTCGAGTTTCCTTGACAATTTTGACCAGATTCGAGAGGGGGAGCACGAATTGGGTCAAAACATGATGTTTCGCGCAAAAAACTCGAAATCCATTTTTGGGCTGAAATATTTTCTAAGTCGAACGCCTAACTGAAAGCCAGCCTGACATTCGATTTCACTTAAAAACTTGAAATCGGCAACAGTCTGCGACCCGTGCGTTTGGTTATGAAGATTTCTACTGGGGACACACTTCCTCACCAAATTTGGTGTCGATCGGTCAACAAACGAGGCCTGTCCCCTCTGTAGGGGCCTATATATTTTTGGGTCGATATTTTCCAAGTCCGGCGGTAAAATAAAATTTTTGGAAAACGATGAAAGTTGGACCATATTCGATTGATAGAGCACGAATTGGGTAAAAAGAACACCTTTAGCGCAAAAAACTAAATTTCCATTTTTCGGTCGAAATTTTCTAAGTTGAATGTTAAACGAATGTCGAACGCCGAACGCCTAACCAACTTCACACTTCAGACTGACATTCGAATTTCCTTTTCGAGTTTCCTTGACAATTTTGACCAGATTCGAGAGGGGGAGCACGAATTGGGTCAAAACATGATGTTTCGCGCAAAAAACTCGAAATCCATTTTTGGGCTGAAATATTTTCTAAGTCGAACGCCTAACTGAAAGCCAGCCTGACATTCGATTTCACTTAAAAACTTGAAATCGGCAACAGTCTGCGACCCGTGCGTTTGGTTATGAAGATTACTACTGGGGACACACTTCCTCACCAAATTTGGTGTCGATCGGTCAACAAACGAGGCCTGTCCCCTCTGTAGGGGCCTATATATTTTTGGGTCGAAATTTTCCAAGTCCGGCGGTAAAATAAAATTTTTGGAAAACGATGAAAGTTGGACCATATTTGATTGATAGAGCACGAATTGGGTAAAAAGAACACCTTTAGCGCAAAAAACTAAATTTCCATTTTTCGGTCGAAATTTTCTAAGTTGAATGTTAAACGAATGTCGAACGCCGAACGCCTAACCAACTTCACACTTCAGACTGACATTCGAATTTACTTTTCGAGTTTCCTTGACAATTTTGACCAGATTCGAGTGGGGGAGCACGAATTGGGTCAAAACATGATGTTTCGCGCAAAAAACTCGAAATCCATTTTTGGGCTGAAATATTTTCTAAGTCGAACGCCTAACTGAAAGCCAGCCTGACATTCGATTTCACTTAAAAACTTGAAATCGGCAACAGTCTGCGACCCGTGCGTTTGGTTATGAAGATTACTACTGGGGACACACTTCCTCACCAAATTTGGTGTCGATCGGTCAACAAACGAGGCCTGTCCCCTCTGTAGGGGCCTATATATTTTTGGGTCGAAATAATTTTTTTGGAAAACGATGAAAGTTAGACCAGATTTGATTGATAGAGCACGAATTGGGTAAAAAGAACACCTAAAAAAACTCGAAATCCATAAAACTAAATTTCCATTTTTCGGTCGAAATTTTCTAAGTTGAATGTTAAACGAATGTCGAACGCCGAACGCCTAACCAACTTCACACTTCAGACTGACATTCGAATTTCCTTTTCGAGTTTCCTTGACAATTTTGACCAGATTCGAGTGGGGGAGCACGAATTGGGTCAAAACATGATGTTTCGCGCAAAAAACTCGAAATCCATTTTTGGGCTGAAATATTTTCTAAGTCGAACGCCTAACTGAAAGCCAGCCTGACATTCGATTTCACTTAAAAACTTGAAATTTGAAAACTTGAATTTCCTTTTCGAGTTTCCTTGACAATTTTGACCAGATTCGAGTGGGGGAGCACGAATTGGGTCAAAATATGATGTTTCGCGCTAAAAACTCGAAATCCATTTTTGGGCTGAAATATTTTCTAAGTCGAACGCCTAACTGAAAGCCAGCCTGACATTCGATTTCACTTAAAAACTTGAAATCGGCAACAGTCTGCGACCCGTGCGTTTGGTTATGAAGATTACTACTGGGGACACACTTCCTCACCAAATTTGGTGTCGATCGGTCAACAAACGAGGCCTGTCCCCTCTGTAGGGGCCTATATATTTTTGGGTCGAAATAATTTTTTTGGAAAACGATGAAAGTTAGACCAGATTTGATTGATAGAGCACGAATTGGGTAAAAAGAACACCTTTAGCGCATAAAACTAAATTTCCATTTTTCGGTCGAAATTTTCTAAGTTGAATGTTAAACGAATGTCGAACGCCGAACGCCTAACCAACTTCACACTTCAGACTGACATTCGAATTTACTTTTCGAGTTTCCTTGACAATTTTGACCAGATTCGAGTGGGGGAGCACGAATTGGGTCAAAACATGATGTTTCGCGCAAAAAACTCGAAATCCATTTTTGGGCTGAAATATTTTCTAAGTCGAACGCCTAACTGAAAGCCAGCCTGACATTCGATTTCACTTAAAAACTTGAAATCGGCAACAGTCTGCGACCCGTGCGTTTGGCTATGAAGATTACTACTGGGGACACACTTCCTCACCAAATTTGGTGTCGATCGGTCAACAAACGAGGCCTGTCCCCTCTGTAGGGGCCTATATATTTTTGTGTCGAAATTTTCCAAGTCCGGCGGTAAAATAATTTTTTTGGAAAACGATGAAAGTTGGACCAGATTTGATTGATAGAGCACGAATTGGGTAAAAAGAACACCTTTAGCGCAAAAAACTAAATTTCCATTTTTCGGTCGAAATTTTCTAAGTTGAATGTTAAACGAATGTCGAACGCCGAACGCCTAACCAACTTCACACTTCAGACTGACATTCGAATTTACTTTTCGAGTTTCCTTGACAATTTTGACCAGATTCGAGTGGGGGAGCACGAATTGGGTCAAAACATGATGTTTCGCGCAAAAAACTCGAAATCCATTTTTGGGCTGAAATATTTTCTAAGTCGAACGCCTAACTGAAAGCCAGCCTGACATTCGATTTCACTTAAAAACTTGAAATCGGCAACAGTCTGCGACCCGTGCGTTTGGTTATGAAGATTACTACTGGGGACACACTTCCTCACCAAATATGGTGTCGATCGGTCAACAAACGAGGCCTGTCCCCTCTGTAGGGGCCTATATATTTTTGGGTCGAAATTTTCCAAGTCCGGCGGTAAAATAAATTTTTTGGAAAACGATGAAAGTTGGACCAGATTTGATTGATAGAGCACGAATTGGGTAAAAAGAACACCTTTAGCGCATAAAACTAAATTTCCATTTTTCGGTCGAAATTTTCTAAGTTGAATGTTAAACGAATGTCGAACGCCGAACGCCTAACCAACTTCACACTTCAGACTGACATTCGAATTTCCTTTTCGAGTTTCCTTGACAATTTTGACCAGATTCGAGTGGGGGAGCACGAATTGGGTCAAAACATGATGTTTCGCGCAAAAAACTCGAAATCCATTTTTGGGCTGAAATATTTTCTAAGTCGAACGCCTAACTGAAAGCCAGCCTGACATTCGATTTCACTTAAAAACTTGAAATCGGCAACAGTCTGCGACCCGTGCGTTTGGTTATGAAGATTACTACTGGGGACACACTTCCTCACCAAATTTGGTGTCGATCGGTCAACAAACGAGGCCTGTCCCCTCTGTAGGGGCCTATATATTTTTGGGTCGAAATAATTTTTTTGGAAAACGATGAAAGTTAGACCAGATTTGATTGATAGAGCACGAATTGGGTAAAAAGAACACCTTTAGCGCATAAAACAAAATTTCCATTTTTCGGTCGAAATTTTCTAAGTTGAATGTTAAACGAATGTCGAACGCCGAACGCCTAACCAACTTCACACTTCAGACTGACATTCGAATTTACTTTTCGAGTTTCCTTGACAATTTTGACCAGATTCGAGTGGGGGAGCACGAATTGGGTCAAAACATGATGTTTCGCGCAAAAAACTCGAAATCCATTTTTGGGCTGAAATATTTTCTAAGTCGAACGCCTAACTGAAAGCCAGCCTGACATTCGATTTCACTTAAAAACTTGAAATCGGCAACAGTCTGCGACCCGTGCGTTTGGTTATGAAGATTACTACTGGGGACACACTTCCTCACCAAATTTGGTGTCGATCGGTCAACAAACGAGGCCTGTCCCCTCTGTAGGGGCCTATATATTTTTGGGTCGAAATTTTCCAAGTCCGGCGGTAAAATAATTTTTTTGGAAAACGATGAAAGTTGGACCAGATTTGATTGATAGAGCACGAATTGGGTAAAAAGAACACCTTTAGCGCAAAAAACTAAATTTCCATTTTTCGGTCGAAATTTTCTAAGTTGAATGTTAAACGAATGTCGAACGCCGAACGCCTAACCAACTTCACACTTCAGACTGACATTCGAATTTACTTTTCGAGTTTCCTTGACAATTTTGACCAGATTCGAGTGGGGGAGCACGAATTGGGTCAAAACATGATGTTTCGCGCAAAAAACTCGAAATCCATTTTTGGGCTGAAATATTTTCTAAGTCGAACGCCTAACTGAAAGCCAGCCTGACATTCGATTTCACTTAAAAACTTGAAATCGGCAACAGTCTGCGACCCGTGCGTTTGGTTATGAAGATTACTACTGGGGACACACTTCCTCACCAAATTTGGTGTCGATCGGTCAACAAACGAGGCCTGTCCCCTCTGTAGGGGCCTATATATTTTTGGGTCGAAATAATTTTTTTGGAAAACGATGAAAGTTAGACCAGATTTGATTGATAGAGCACGAATTGGGTAAAAAGAACACCTTTAGCGCATAAAACTAAATTTCCATTTTTCGGTCGAAATTTTCTAAGTTGAATGTTAAACGAATGTCGAACGCCGAACGCCTAACCAACTTCACACTTCAGACTGACATTCGAATTTCCTTTTCGAGTTTCCTTGACAATTTTGACCAGATTCGAGTGGGGGAGCACGAATTGGGTCAAAACATGATGTTTCGCGCAAAAAACTCGAAATCCATTTTTGGGCTGAAATATTTTCTAAGTCGAACGCCTAACTGAAAGCCAGCCTGACATTCGATTTCACTTAAAAACTTGAAATTTGAAAACTTGAATTTCCTTTTCGAGTTTCCTTGACAATTTTGACCAGATTCGAGTGGGGGAGCACGAATTGGGTCAAAACATGATGTTTCGCGCTAAAAACTCGAAATCCATTTTTGGGCTGAAATATTTTCTAAGTCGAACGCCTAACTGAAAGCCAGCCTGACATTCGATTTCACTTAAAAACTTGAAATCGGCAACAGTCTGCGACCCGTGCGTTTGGTTATGAAGATTACTACTGGGGACACACTTCCTCACCAAATTTGGTGTCGATCGGTCAACAAACGAGGCCTGTCCCCTCTGTAGGGGCCTATATATTTTTGGGTCGAAATTTTCCAAGTCCGGCGGTAAAATAATTTTTTTGGAAAACGATGAAAGTTGGACCAGATTTGATTGATAGAGCACGAATTGGGTAAAAAGAACACCTTTAGCGCAAAAAACTAAATTTCCATTTTTCGGTCGAAATTTTCTAAGTTGAATGTTAAACTAATGTCGAACGCCGAACGCCTAACCAACTTCACACTTCAGACTGACATTCGAATTTACTTTTCGAGTTTCCTTGACAATTTTGACCAGATTCGAGTGGGGGAGCACGAATTGGGTCAAAACATGATGTTTCGCGCAAAAAACTCGAAATCCATTTTTGGGCTGAAATATTTTCTAAGTCGAACGCCTAACTGAAAGCCAGCCTGACATTCGATTTCACTTAAAAACTTGAAATCGGCAACAGTCTGCGACCCGTGCGTTTGGTTATGAAGATTACTACTGGGGACACACTTCCTCACCAAATTTGGTGTCGATCGGTCAACAAACGAGGCCTGTCCCCTCTGTAGGGGCCTATATATTTTTGGGTCGAAATAATTTTTTTGGAAAACGATGAAAGTTAGACCAGATTTGATTGATAGAGCACGAATTGGGTAAAAAGAACACCTTTAGCGCATAAAACAAAATTTCCATTTTTCGGTCGAAATTTTCTAAGTTGAATGTTAAACGAATGTCGAACGCCGAACGCCTAACCAACTTCACACTTCAGACTGACATTCGAATTTACTTTTCGAGTTTCCTTGACAATTTTGACCAGATTCGAGTGGGGGAGCACGAATTGGGTCAAAACATGATGTTTCGCGCAAAAAACTCGACATCCATTTTTGGGCTGAAATATTTTCTAAGTCGAACGCCTAACTGAAAGCCAGCCTGACATTCGATTTCACTTAAAAACTTGAAATCGGCAACAGTCTGCGACCCGTGCGTTTGGTTATGAAGATTACTACTGGGGACACACTTCCTCACCAAATTTGGTGTCGATCGATCAACAAACGAGGCCTGTCCCCTCTGTAGGGGCCTATATATTTTTGGGTCGAAATAATTTTTTTGGAAAACGATGAAAGTTAGACCAGATTTGATTGATAGAGCACGAATTGGGTAAAAAGAACACCTTTAGCGCAAAAAACTAAATTTCCATTTTTCGGTCGAAATTTTCTAAGTTGAATGTTAAACTAATGTCGAACGCCGAACGCCTAACCAACTTCACACTTCAGACTGACATTCGAATTTACTTTTCTAGTTTCCTTGACAATTTTGACCAGATTCGAGTGGGGGAGCACGAATTGGGTCAAAACATGATGTTTCGCGCAAAAAACTCGAAATCCATTTTTGGGCTGAAATATTTTCTAAGTCGAACGCCTAACTGAAAGCCAGCCTGACATTCGATTTCACTTAAAAACTTGAAATCGGCAACAGTCTGCGACCCGTGCGTTTGGTTATGAAGATTACTACTGGGGACACACTTCCTCACCAAATTTGGTGTCGATCGGTCAACAAACGAGGCCTGTCCCCTCTGTAGGGGCCTATATATTTTTGGGTCGAAATAATTTTTTTGGAAAACGATGAAAGTTAGACCAGATTTGATTGATAGAGCACGAATTGGGTAAAAAGAACACCTTTAGCGCATAAAACAAAATTTCCATTTTTCGGTCGAAATTTTCTAAGTTGAATGTTAAACGAATGTCGAACGCCGAACGCCTAACCAACTTCACACTTCAGACTGACATTCGAATTTACTTTTCGAGTTTCCTTGACAATTTTGACCAGATTCGAGTGGGGGAGCACGAATTGGGTCAAAACATGATGTTTCGCGCAAAAACTCGAAATCCATTTTTGGGCTGAAATATTTTCTAAGTCGAACGCCTAACTGAAAGCCAGCCTGACATTCGATTTCACTTAAAAACTTGAAATCGGCAACAGTCTGCGACCCGTGCGTTTGGTTATGAAGATTACTACTGGGGACACACTTCCTCACCAAATTTGGTGTCGATCGGTCAACAAACGAGGCCTGTCCCCTCTGTAGGGGCCTATATATTTTTGGGTCGAAATTTTCCAAGTCCGGCGGTAAAATAAATTTTTTGGAAAACGATGAAAGTTGGACCAGATTTGATTGATATAGCACGAATTGGGTAAAAAGAACACCTTTAGCGCAAAAAACTAAATTTCCATTTTTCGGTCGAAATTTTCTAAGTTGAATGTTAAACGAATGTCGAACGCCGAACGCCTAACCAACTTCACACTTCAGACTGACATTCGAATTTACTTTTCAGTTTCCTTGACAATTTTGACCAGATTCGAGTGGGGGAGCACGAATTGGGTCAAAACATGATGTTTCGCGCAAAAAACTCGAAATCCATTTTTGGGCTGAAATATTTTCTAAGTCGAACGCCTAACTGAAAGCCAGCCTGACATTCGATTTCACTTAAAAACTTGAAATCGGCAACAGTCTGCGACCCGTGCGTTTGGTTATGAAGATTACTACTGGGGACACACTTCCTCACCAAATTTGGTGTCGATCGGTCAACAAACGAGGCCTGTCCCCTCTGTAGGGGCCTATATATTTTTGGGTCGAAATAATTTTTTTGGAAAACGATGAAAGTTAGACCAGATTTGATTGATAGAGCACGAATTGGGTAAAAAGAACACCTTTAGCGCATAAAACAAAATTTCCATTTTTCGGTCGAAATTTTCTAAGTTGAATGTTAAACGAATGTCGAACGCCGAACGCCTAACCAACTTCACACTTCAGACTGACATTCGAATTTACTTTTCGAGTTTCCTTGACAATTTTGACCAGATTCGAGTGGGGGAGCACGAATTGGGTCAAAACATGATGTTTCGCGCAAAAAACTCGACATCCATTTTTGGGCTGAAATATTTTCTAAGTCGAACGCCTAACTGAAAGCCAGCCTGACATTCGATTTCACTTAAAAACTTGAAATCGGCAACAGTCTGCGACCCGTGCGTTTGGTTATGAAGATTACTACTGGGGACACACTTCCTCACCAAATTTGGTGTCGATCGATCAACAAACGAGGCCTGTCCCCTCTGTAGGGGCCTATATATTTTTGGGTCGAAATAATTTTTTTGGAAAACGATGAAAGTTAGACCAGATTTGATTGATAGAGCACGAATTGGGTAAAAAGAACACCTTTAGCGCAAAAAACTAAATTTCCATTTTTCGGTCGAAATTTTCTAAGTTGAATGTTAAACTAATGTCGAACGCCGAACGCCTAACCAACTTCACACTTCAGACTGACATTCGAATTTACTTTTCTAGTTTCCTTGACAATTTTGACCAGATTCGAGTGGGGGAGCACGAATTGGGTCAAAACATGATGTTTCGCGCAAAAAACTCGAAATCCATTTTTGGGCTGAAATATTTTCTAAGTCGAACGCCTAACTGAAAGCCAGCCTGACATTCGATTTCACTTAAAAACTTGAAATCGGCAACAGTCTGCGACCCGTGCGTTTGGTTATGAAGATTACTACTGGGGACACACTTCCTCACCAAATTTGGTGTCGATCGGTCAACAAACGAGGCCTGTCCCCTCTGTAGGGGCCTATATATTTTTGGGTCGAAATAATTTTTTTGGAAAACGATGAAAGTTAGACCAGATTTGATTGATAGAGCACGAATTGGGTAAAAAGAACACCTTTAGCGCATAAAACAAAATTTCCATTTTTCGGTCGAAATTTTCTAAGTTGAATGTTAAACGAATGTCGAACGCCGAACGCCTAACCAACTTCACACTTCAGACTGACATTCGAATTTACTTTTCGAGTTTCCTTGACAATTTTGACCAGATTCGAGTGGGGGAGCACGAATTGGGTCAAAACATGATGTTTCGCGCAAAAACTCGAAATCCATTTTTGGGCTGAAATATTTTCTAAGTCGAACGCCTAACTGAAAGCCAGCCTGACATTCGATTTCACTTAAAAACTTGAAATCGGCAACAGTCTGCGACCCGTGCGTTTGGTTATGAAGATTACTACTGGGGACACACTTCCTCACCAAATTTGGTGTCGATCGGTCAACAAACGAGGCCTGTCCCCTCTGTAGGGGCCTATATATTTTTGGGTCGAAATTTTCCAAGTCCGGCGGTAAAATAAATTTTTTGGAAAACGATGAAAGTTGGACCAGATTTGATTGATATAGCACGAATTGGGTAAAAAGAACACCTTTAGCGCAAAAAACTAAATTTCCATTTTTCGGTCGAAATTTTCTAAGTTGAATGTTAAACGAATGTCGAACGCCGAACGCCTAACCAACTTCACACTTCAGACTGACATTCGAATTTACTTTTCAGTTTCCTTGACAATTTTGACCAGATTCGAGTGGGGGAGCACGAATTGGGTCAAAACATGATGTTTCGCGCAAAAAACTCGAAATCCATTTTTGGGCTGAAATATTTTCTAAGTCGAACGCCTAACTGAAAGCCAGCCTGACATTCGATTTCACTTAAAAACTTGAAATCGGCAACAGTCTGCGACCCGTGCGTTTGGTTATGAAGATTACTACTGGGGACACACTTCCTCACCAAATTTGGTGTCGATCGGTCAACAAACGAGGCCTGTCCCCTCTGTAGGGGCCTATATATTTTTGGGTCGAAATAATTTTTTTGGAAAACGATGAAAGTTAGACCAGATTTGATTGATAGAGCACGAATTGGGTAAAAAGAACACCTAAAAAAACTCGAAATCCATAAAACTAAATTTCCATTTTTCGGTCGAAATTTTCTAAGTTGAATGTTAAACGAATGTCGAACGCCGAACGCCTAACCAACTTCACACTTCAGACTGACATTCGAATTTCCTTTTCGAGTTTCCTTGACAATTTTGACCAGATTCGAGTGGGGGAGCACGAATTGGGTCAAAACATGATGTTTCGCGCAAAAAACTCGAAATCCATTTTTGGGCTGAAATATTTTCTAAGTCGAACGCCTAACTGAAAGCCAGCCTGACATTCGATTTCACTTAAAAACTTGAAATTTGAAAACTTGAATTTCCTTTTCGAGTTTCCTTGACAATTTTGACCAGATTCGAGTGGGGGAGCACGAATTGGGTCAAAATATGATGTTTCGCGCTAAAAACTCGAAATCCATTTTTGGGCTGAAATATTTTCTAAGTCGAACGCCTAACTGAAAGCCAGCCTGACATTCGATTTCACTTAAAAACTTGAAATCGGCAACAGTCTGCGACCCGTGCGTTTGGTTATGAAGATTACTACTGGGGACACACTTCCTCACCAAATTTGGTGTCGATCGGTCAACAAACGAGGCCTGTCCCCTCTGTAGGGGCCTATATATTTTTGGGTCGAAATAATTTTTTTGGAAAACGATGAAAGTTAGACCAGATTTGATTGATAGAGCACGAATTGGGTAAAAAGAACACCTTTAGCGCATAAAACTAAATTTCCATTTTTCGGTCGAAATTTTCTAAGTTGAATGTTAAACGAATGTCGAACGCCGAACGCCTAACCAACTTCACACTTCAGACTGACATTCGAATTTACTTTTCGAGTTTCCTTGACAATTTTGACCAGATTCGAGTGGGGGAGCACGAATTGGGTCAAAACATGATGTTTCGCGCAAAAAACTCGAAATCCATTTTTGGGCTGAAATATTTTCTAAGTCGAACGCCTAACTGAAAGCCAGCCTGACATTCGATTTCACTTAAAAACTTGAAATCGGCAACAGTCTGCGACCCGTGCGTTTGGCTATGAAGATTACTACTGGGGACACACTTCCTCACCAAATTTGGTGTCGATCGGTCAACAAACGAGGCCTGTCCCCTCTGTAGGGGCCTATATATTTTTGTGTCGAAATTTTCCAAGTCCGGCGGTAAAATAATTTTTTTGGAAAACGATGAAAGTTGGACCAGATTTGATTGATAGAGCACGAATTGGGTAAAAAGAACACCTTTAGCGCAAAAAACTAAATTTCCATTTTTCGGTCGAAATTTTCTAAGTTGAATGTTAAACGAATGTCGAACGCCGAACGCCTAACCAACTTCACACTTCAGACTGACATTCGAATTTACTTTTCGAGTTTCCTTGACAATTTTGACCAGATTCGAGTGGGGGAGCACGAATTGGGTCAAAACATGATGTTTCGCGCAAAAAACTCGAAATCCATTTTTGGGCTGAAATATTTTCTAAGTCGAACGCCTAACTGAAAGCCAGCCTGACATTCGATTTCACTTAAAAACTTGAAATCGGCAACAGTCTGCGACCCGTGCGTTTGGTTATGAAGATTACTACTGGGGACACACTTCCTCACCAAATTTGGTGTCGATCGGTCAACAAACGAGGCCTGTCCCCTCTGTAGGGGCCTATATATTTTTGGGTCGAAATAATTTTTTTGGAAAACGATGAAAGTTAGACCAGATTTGATTGATAGAGCACGAATTGGGTAAAAAGAACACCTTTAGCGCATAAAACAAAATTTCCATTTTTCGGTCGAAATTTTCTAAGTTGAATGTTAAACGAATGTCGAACGCCGAACGCCTAACCAACTTCACACTTCAGACTGACATTCGAATTTACTTTTCGAGTTTCCTTGACAATTTTGACCAGATTCGAGTGGGGGAGCACGAATTGGGTCAAAACATGATGTTTCGCGCAAAAAACTCGAAATCCATTTTTGGGCTGAAATATTTTCTAAGTCGAACGCCTAACTGAAAGCCAGCCTGACATTCGATTTCACTTAAAAACTTGAAATCGGCAACAGTCTGCGACCCGTGCGTTTGGTTATGAAGATTACTACTGGGGACACACTTCCTCACCAAATTTGGTGTCGATCGGTCAACAAACGAGGCCTGTCCCCTCTGTAGGGGCCTATATATTTTTGGGTCGAAATTTTCCAAGTCCGGCGGTAAAATAATTTTTTTGGAAAACGATGAAAGTTGGACCAGATTTGATTGATAGAGCACGAATTGGGTAAAAAGAACACCTTTAGCGCAAAAAACTAAATTTCCATTTTTCGGTCGAAATTTTCTAAGTTGAATGTTAAACTAATGTCGAACGCCGAACGCCTAACCAACTTCACACTTCAGACTGACATTCGAATTTACTTTTCGAGTGTCCTTGACAATTTTGACCAGATTCGAGTGGGGGAGCACGAATTGGGTCAAAACATGATGTTTCGCGCAAAAAACTCGAAATCCATTTTTGGGCTGAAATATTTTCTAAGTCGAACGCCTAACTGAAAGCCAGCCTGACATTCGATTTCACTTAAAAACTTGAAATCGGCAACAGTCTGCGACCCGTGCGTTTGGTTATGAAGATTACTACTGGGGACACACTTCCTCACCAAATTTGGTGTCGATCGGTCAACAAACGAGGCCTGTCCCCTCTGTAGGGGCCTATATATTTTTGGGTCGAAATAATTTTTTTGGAAAACGATGAAAGTTAGACCAGATTTGATTGATAGAGCACGAATTGGGTAAAAAGAACACCTTTAGCGCATAAAACTAAATTTCCATTTTTCGGTCGAAATTTTCTAAGTTGAATGTTAAACGAATGTCGAACGCCGAACGCCTAACCAACTTCACACTTCAGACTGACATTCGAATTTCCTTTTCGAGTTTCCTTGACAATTTTGACCAGATTCGAGTGGGGGAGCACGAATTGGGTCAAAACATGATGTTTCGCGCAAAAAACTCGAAATCCATTTTTGGGCTGAAATATTTTCTAAGTCGAACGCCTAACTGAAAGCCAGCCTGACATTCGATTTCACTTAAAAACTTGAAATTTGAAAACTTGAATTTCCTTTTCGAGTTTCCTTGACAATTTTGACCAGATTCGAGTGGGGGAGCACGAATTGGGTCAAAACATGATGTTTCGCGCTAAAAACTCGAAATCCATTTTTGGGCTGAAATATTTTCTAAGTCGAACGCCTAACTGAAAGCCAGCCTGACATTCGATTTCACTTAAAAACTTGAAATCGGCAACAGTCTGCGACCCGTGCGTTTGGTTATGAAGATTACTACTGGGGACACACTTCCTCACCAAATTTGGTGTCGATCGGTCAACAAACGAGGCCTGTCCCCTCTGTAGGGGCCTATATATTTTTGGGTCGAAATTTTCCAAGTCCGGCGGTAAAATAATTTTTTTGGAAAACGATGAAAGTTGGACCAGATTTGATTGATAGAGCACGAATTGGGTAAAAAGAACACCTTTAGCGCAAAAAACTAAATTTCCATTTTTCGGTCGAAATTTTCTAAGTTGAATGTTAAACTAATGTCGAACGCCGAACGCCTAACCAACTTCACACTTCAGACTGACATTCGAATTTACTTTTCGAGTTTCCTTGACAATTTTGACCAGATTCGAGTGGGGGAGCACGAATTGGGTCAAAACATGATGTTTCGCGCAAAAAACTCGAAATCCATTTTTGGGCTGAAATATTTTCTAAGTCGAACGCCTAACTGAAAGCCAGCCTGACATTCGATTTCACTTAAAAACTTGAAATCGGCAACAGTCTGCGACCCGTGCGTTTGGTTATGAAGATTACTACTGGGGACACACTTCCTCACCAAATTTGGTGTCGATCGGTCAACAAACGAGGCCTGTCCCCTCTGTAGGGGCCTATATATTTTTGGGTCGAAATAATTTTTTTGGAAAACGATGAAAGTTAGACCAGATTTGATTGATAGAGCACGAATTGGGTAAAAAGAACACCTTTAGCGCATAAAACTAAATTTTCATTTTTCGGTCGAAATTTTCTAAGTTGAATGTTAAACGAATGTCGAACGCCGAACGCCTAACCAACTTCACACTTCAGACTGACATTCGAATTTACTTTTCGAGTTTCCTTGACAATTTTGACCAGATTCGAGTGGGGGAGCACGAATTGGGTCAAAACATGATGTTTCGCGCAAAAAACTCGAAATCCATTTTTGGGCTGAAATATTTTCTAAGTCGAACGCCTAACTGAAAGCCAGCCTGACATTCGATTTCACTTAAAAACTTGAAATCGGCAACAGTCTGCGACCCGTGCGTTTGGTTATGAAGATTACTACTGGGGACACACTTCCTCACCAAATTTGGTGTCGATCGGTCAACAAACGAGGCCTGTCCCCTCTGTAGGGGCCTATATATTTTTGGGTCGAAATTTTCCAAGTCCGGCGGTAAAATAATTTTTTTGGAAAACGATGAAAGTTGGACCAGATTTGATTGATAGAGCACGAATTGGGTAAAAAGAACACCTTTAGCGCAAAAAACTAAATTTCCATTTTTCGGTCGAAATTTTCTAAGTTGAATGTTAAACGAATGTCGAACGCCGAACGCCTAACCAACTTCACACTTCAGACTGACATTCGAATTTACTTTTCGAGTTTCCTTGACAATTTTGACCAGATTCGAGTGGGGGAGCACGAATTGGGTCAAAACATGATGTTTCGCGCAAAAAACTCGAAATCCATTTTTGGGCTGAAATATTTTCTAAGTCGAACGCCTAACTGAAAGCCAGCCTGACATTCGATTTCACTTAAAAACTTGAAATCGGCAACAGTCTGCGACCCGTGCGTTTGGTTATGAAGATTACTACTGGGGACACACTTCCTCACCAAATTTGGTGTCGATCGGTCAACAAACGAGGCCTGTCCCCTCTGTAGGGGCCTATATATTTTTGGGTCGAAATAATTTTTTTGGAAAACGATGAAAGTTAGACCAGATTTGATTGATAGAGCACGAATTGGGTAAAAAGAACACCTTTAGCGCATAAAACTAAATTTCCATTTTTCGGTCGAAATTTTCTAAGTTGAATGTTAAACGAATGTCGAACGCCGAACGCCTAACCAACTTCACACTTCAGACTGACATTCGAATTTCCTTTTCGAGTTTCCTTGACAATTTTGACCAGATTCGAGTGGGGGAGCACGAATTGGGTCAAAACATGATGTTTCGCGCAAAAAACTCGAAATCCATTTTTGGGCTGAAATATTTTCTAAGTCGAACGCCTAACTGAAAGCCAGCCTGACATTCGATTTCACTTAAAAACTTGAAATTTGAAAACTTGAATTTCCTTTTCGAGTTTCCTTGACAATTTTGACCAGATTCGAGTGGGGGAGCACGAATTGGGTCAAAACATGATGTTTCGCGCTAAAAACTCGAAATCCATTTTTGGGCTGAAATATTTTCTAAGTCGAACGCCTAACTGAAAGCCAGCCTGACATTCGATTTCACTTAAAAACTTGAAATCGGCAACAGTCTGCGACCCGTGCGTTTGGTTATGAAGATTACTACTGGGGACACACTTCCTCACCAAATTTGGTGTCGATTGGTCAACAAACGAGGCCTGTCCCCTCTGTAGGGGCCTATATATTTTTGGGTCGAAATTTTCCAAGTCCGGCGGTAAAATAATTTTTTTGGAAAACGATGAAAGTTGGACCAGATTTGATTGATAGAGCACGAATTGGGTAAAAAGAACACCTTTAGCGCAAAAAACTAAATTTCCATTTTTCGGTCGAAATTTTCTAAGTTGAATGTTAAACTAATGTCGAACGCCGAACGCCTAACCAACTTCACACTTCAGACTGACATTCGAATTTACTTTTCGAGTTTCCTTGACAATTTTGACCAGATTCGAGTGGGGGAGCACGAATTGGGTCAAAACATGATGTTTCGCGCAAAAAACTCGAAATCCATTTTTGGGCTGAAATATTTTCTAAGTCGAACGCCTAACTGAAAGCCAGCCTGACATTCGATTTCACTTAAAAACTTGAAATCGGCAACAGTCTGCGACCCGTGCGTTTGGTTATGAAGATTACTACTGGGGACACACTTCCTCACCAAATTTGGTGTCGATCGGTCAACAAACGAGGCCTGTCCCCTCTGTAGGGGCCTATATATTTTTGGGTCGAAATAATTTTTTTGGAAAACGATGAAAGTTAGACCAGATTTGATTGATAGAGCACGAATTGGGTAAAAAGAACACCTTTAGCGCATAAAACTAAATTTCCATTTTTCGGTCGAAATTTTCTAAGTTGAATGTTAAACGAATGTCGAACGCCGAACGCCTAACCAACTTCACACTTCAGACTGACATTCGAATTTACTTTTCGAGTTTCCTTGACAATTTTGACCAGATTCGAGTGGGGGAGCACGAATTGGGTCAAAACATGATGTTTCGCGCAAAAAACTCGAAATCCATTTTTGGGCTGAAATATTTTCTAAGTCGAACGCCTAACTGAAAGCCAGCCTGACATTCGATTTCACTTAAAAACTTGAAATCGGCAACAGTCTGCGACCCGTGCGTTTGGTTATGAAGATTACTACTGGGGACACACTTCCTCACCAAATTTGGTGTCGATTGGTCAACAAACGAGGCCTGTCCCCTCTGTAGGGGCCTATATATTTTTGGGTCGAAATTTTCCAAGTCCGGC
Source organism: Siphonodentalium dalli (assembly GCA_032622095.1). NCBI lineage: Eukaryota > Metazoa > Mollusca > Scaphopoda > Gadilida > Siphonodentaliidae > Siphonodentalium > Siphonodentalium dalli. Next base: position 129,912,044 of record CP136068.1, on the reverse strand, counting down.
GGTAAAATAATTTTTTTGGAAAACGATGAAAGTTGGACCAGATTTGATTGATAGAGCACGAATTGGGTAAAAAGAACACCTTTAGCGCAAAAAACTAAATTTCCATTTTTCGGTCGAAATTTTCTAAGTTGAATGTTAAACTAATGTCGAACGCCGAACGCCTAACCAACTTCACACTTCAGACTGACATTCGAATTTACTTTTCGAGTTTCCTTGACAATTTTGACCAGATTCGAGTGGGGGAGCACGAATTGGGTCAAAACATGATGTTTCGCGCAAAAAACTCGAAATCCATTTTTGGGCTGAAATATTTTCTAAGTCGAACGCCTAACTGAAAGCCAGCCTGACATTCGATTTCACTTAAAAACTTGAAATCGGCAACAGTCTGCGACCCGTGCGTTTGGTTATGAAGATTACTACTGGGGACACACTTCCTCACCAAATTTGGTGTCGATCGGTCAACAAACGAGGCCTGTCCCCTCTGTAGGGGCCTATATATTTTTGGGTCGAAATAATTTTTTTGGAAAACGATGAAAGTTAGACCAGATTTGATTGATAGAGCACGAATTGGGTAAAAAGAACACCTTTAGCGCATAAAACTAAATTTCCATTTTTCGGTCGAAATTTTCTAAGTTGAATGTTAAACGAATGTCGAACGCCGAACGCCTAACCAACTTCACACTTCAGACTGACATTCGAATTTACTTTTCGAGTTTCCTTGACAATTTTGACCAGATTCGAGTGGGGGAGCACGAATTGGGTCAAAACATGATGTTTCGCGCAAAAAACTCGAAATCCATTTTTGGGCTGAAATATTTTCTAAGTCGAACGCCTAACTGAAAGCCAGCCTGACATTCGATTTCACTTAAAAACTTGAAATCGGCAACAGTCTGCGACCCGTGCGTTTGGTTATGAAGATTACTACTGGGGACACACTTCCTCACCAAATTTGGTGTCGATCGGTCAACAAACGAGGCCTGTCCCCTCTGTAGGGGCCTATATATTTTTGGGTCGAAATTTTCCAAGTCCGGCGGTAAAATAATTTTTTTGGAAAACGATGAAAGTTGGACCAGATTTGATTGATAGAGCACGAATTGGGTAAAAAGAACACCTTTAGCGCAAAAAACTAAATTTCCATTTTTCGGTCGAAATTTTCTAAGTTGAATGTTAAACGAATGTCGAACGCCGAACGCCTAACCAACTTCACACTTCAGACTGACATTCGAATTTACTTTTCGAGTTTCCTTGACAATTTTGACCAGATTCGAGTGGGGGAGCACGAATTGGGTCAAAACATGATGTTTCGCGCAAAAAACTCGAAATCCATTTTTGGGCTGAAATATTTTCTAAGTCGAACGCCTAACTGAAAGCCAGCCTGACATTCGATTTCACTCAAAAACTTGAAATCGGCAACAGTCTGCGACCCGTGCGTTTGGTTATGAAGATTACTGCTGGGGACACACTTCCTCACCAAATTTGGTGTCGATCGGTCAACAAACGAGGCCTGTCCCCTCTGTAGGGGCCTATATATTTTTGGGTCGAAATAATTTTTTTGGAAAACGATGAAAGTTAGACCAGATTTGATTGATAGAGCACGAATTGGGTAAAAAGAACACCTTTAGCGCATAAAACTAAATTTCCATTTTTCGGTCGAAATTTTCTAAGTTGAATGTTAAACGAATGTCGAACGCCGAACGCCTAACCAACTTCACACTTCAGACTGACATTCGAATTTCCTTTTCGAGTTTCCTTGACAATTTTGACCAGATTCGAGTGGGGGAGCACGAATTGGGTCAAAACATGATGTTTCGCGCAAAAAACTCGAAATCCATTTTTGGGCTGAAATATTTTCTAAGTCGAACGCCTAACTGAAAGCCAGCCTGACATTCGATTTCACTTAAAAACTTGAAATTTGAAAACTTGAATTTCCTTTTCGAGTTTCCTTGACAATTTTGACCAGATTCGAGTGGGGGAGCACGAATTGGGTCAAAACATGATGTTTCGCGCTAAAAACTCGAAATCCATTTTTGGGCTGAAATATTTTCTAAGTCGAACGCCTAACTGAAAGCCAGCCTGACATTCGATTTCACTTAAAAACTTGAAATCGGCAACAGTCTGCGACCCGTGCGTTTGGTTATGAAGATTACTACTGGGGACACACTTCCTCACCAAATTTGGTGTCGATCGGTCAACAAACGAGGCCTGTCCCCTCTGTAGGGGCCTATATATTTTTGGGTCGAAATTTTCCAAGTCCGGCGGTAAAATAATTTTTTTGGAAAACGATGAAAGTTGGACCAGATTTGATTGATAGAGCACGAATTGGGTAAAAAGAACACCTTTAGCGCAAAAAACTAAATTTCCATTTTTCGGTCGAAATTTTCTAAGTTGAATGTTAAACTAATGTCGAACGCCGAACGCCTAACCAACTTCACACTTCAGACTGACATTCGAATTTACTTTTCGAGTTTCCTTGACAATTTTGACCAGATTCGAGTGGGGGAGCACGAATTGGGTCAAAACATGATGTTTCGCGCAAAAAACTCGAAATCCATTTTTGGGCTGAAATATTTTCTAAGTCGAACGCCTAACTGAAAGCCAGCCTGACATTCGATTTCACTTAAAAACTTGAAATCGGCAACAGTCTGCGACCCGTGCGTTTGGTTATGAAGATTACTACTGGGGACACACTTCCTCACCAAATTTGGTGTCGATCGGTCAACAAACGAGGCCTGTCCCCTCTGTAGGGGCCTATATATTTTTGGGTCGAAATAATTTTTTTGGAAAACGATGAAAGTTAGACCAGATTTGATTGATAGAGCACGAATTGGGTAAAAAGAACACCTTTAGCGCATAAAACTAAATTTTCATTTTTCGGTCGAAATTTTCTAAGTTGAATGTTAAACGAATGTCGAACGCCGAACGCCTAACCAACTTCACACTTCAGACTGACATTCGAATTTACTTTTCGAGTTTCCTTGACAATTTTGACCAGATTCGAGTGGGGGAGCACGAATTGGGTCAAAACATGATGTTTCGCGCAAAAAACTCGAAATCCATTTTTGGGCTGAAATATTTTCTAAGTCGAACGCCTAACTGAAAGCCAGCCTGACATTCGATTTCACTTAAAAACTTGAAATCGGCAACAGTCTGCGACCCGTGCGTTTGGTTATGAAGATTACTACTGGGGACACACTTCCTCACCAAATTTGGTGTCGATCGGTCAACAAACGAGGCCTGTCCCCTCTGTAGGGGCCTATATATTTTTGGGTCGAAATTTTCCAAGTCCGGCGGTAAAATAATTTTTTTGGAAAACGATGAAAGTTGGACCAGATTTGATTGATAGAGCACGAATTGGGTAAAAAGAACACCTTTAGCGCAAAAAACTAAATTTCCATTTTTCGGTCGAAATTTTCTAAGTTGAATGTTAAACGAATGTCGAACGCCGAACGCCTAACCAACTTCACACTTCAGACTGACATTCGAATTTACTTTTCGAGTTTCCTTGACAATTTTGACCAGATTCGAGTGGGGGAGCACGAATTGGGTCAAAACATGATGTTTCGCGCAAAAAACTCGAAATCCATTTTTGGGCTGAAATATTTTCTAAGTCGAACGCCTAACTGAAAGCCAGCCTGACATTCGATTTCACTTAAAAACTTGAAATCGGCAACAGTCTGCGACCCGTGCGTTTGGTTATGAAGATTACTACTGGGGACACACTTCCTCACCAAATTTGGTGTCGATCGGTCAACAAACGAGGCCTGTCCCCTCTGTAGGGGCCTATATATTTTTGGGTCGAAATAATTTTTTTGGAAAACGATGAAAGTTAGACCAGATTTGATTGATAGAGCACGAATTGGGTAAAAAGAACACCTTTAGCGCATAAAACTAAATTTCCATTTTTCGGTCGAAATTTTCTAAGTTGAATGTTAAACGAATGTCGAACGCCGAACGCCTAACCAACTTCACACTTCAGACTGACATTCGAATTTACTTTTCGAGTTTCCTTGACAATTTTGACCAGATTCGAGTGGGGGAGCACGAATTGGGTCAAAACATGATGTTTCGCGCAAAAAACTCGAAATCCATTTTTGGGCTGAAATATTTTCTAAGTCGAACGCCTAACTGAAAGCCAGCCTGACATTCGATTTCACTTAAAAACTTGAAATCGGCAACAGTCTGCGACCCGTGCGTTTGGTTATGAAGATTACTACTGGGGACACACTTCCTCACCAAATTTGGTGTCGATCGGTCAACAAACGAGGCCTGTCCCCTCTGTAGGGGCCTATATATTTTTGGGTCGAAATTTTCCAAGTCCGGCGGTAAAATAATTTTTTTGGAAAACGATGAAAGTTGGACCAGATTTGATTGATAGAGCACGAATTGGGTAAAAAGAACACCTTTAGCGCAAAAAACTAAATTTCCATTTTTCGGTCGAAATTTTCTAAGTTGAATGTTAAACGAATGTCGAACGCCGAACGCCTAACCAACTTCACACTTCAGACTGACATTCGAATTTACTTTTCGAGTTTCCTTGACAATTTTGACCAGATTCGAGTGGGGGAGCACGAATTGGGTCAAAACATGATGTTTCGCGCAAAAAACTCGAAATCCATTTTTGGGCTGAAATATTTTCTAAGTCGAACGCCTAACTGAAAGCCAGCCTGACATTCGATTTCACTCAAAAACTTGAAATCGGCAACAGTCTGCGACCCGTGCGTTTGGTTATGAAGATTACTACTGGGGACACACTTCCTCACCAAATTTGGTGTCGATCGGTCAACAAACGAGGCCTGTCCCCTCTGTAGGGGCCTATATATTTTTGGGTCGAAATAATTTTTTTGGAAAACGATGAAAGTTAGACCAGATTTGATTGATAGAGCACGAATTGGGTAAAAAGAACACCTTTAGCGCATAAAACTAAATTTCCATTTTTCGGTCGAAATTTTCTAAGTTGAATGTTAAACGAATGTCGAACGCCGAACGCCTAACCAACTTCACACTTCAGACTGACATTCGAATTTCCTTTTCGAGTTTCCTTGACAATTTTGACCAGATTCGAGTGGGGGAGCACGAATTGGGTCAAAACATGATGTTTCGCGCAAAAAACTCGAAATCCATTTTTGGGCTGAAATATTTTCTAAGTCGAACGCCTAACTGAAAGCCAGCCTGACATTCGATTTCACTTAAAAACTTGAAATTTGAAAACTTGAATTTCCTTTTCGAGTTTCCTTGACAATTTTGACCAGATTCGAGTGGGGGAGCACGAATTGGGTCAAAACATGATGTTTCGCGCTAAAAACTCGAAATCCATTTTTGGGCTGAAATATTTTCTAAGTCGAACGCCTAACTGAAAGCCAGCCTGACATTCGATTTCACTTAAAAACTTGAAATCGGCAACAGTCTGCGACCCGTGCGTTTGGTTATGAAGATTACTACTGGGGACACACTTCCTCACCAAATTTGGTGTCGATCGGTCAACAAACGAGGCCTGTCCCCTCTGTAGGGGCCTATATATTTTTGGGTCGAAATTTTCCAAGTCCGGCGGTAAAATAAATTTTTTGGAAAACGATGAAAGTTGGACCAGATTTGATTGATAGAGCACGAATTGGGTAAAAAGAACACCTTTAGCGCAAAAAACTAAATTTCCATTTTTCGGTCGAAATTTTCTAAGTTGAATGTTAAACTAATGTCGAACGCCGAACGCCTAACCAACTTCACACTTCAGACTGACATTCGAATTTACTTTTCGAGTTTCCTTGACAATTTTGACCAGATTCGAGTGGGGGAGCACGAATTGGGTCAAAACATGATGTTTCGCGCAAAAAACTCGAAATCCATTTTTGGGCTGAAATATTTTCTAAGTCGAACGCCTAACTGAAAGCCAGCCTGACATTCGATTTCACTTAAAAACTTGAAATCGGCAACAGTCTGCGACCCGTGCGTTTGGTTATGAAGATTACTACTGGGGACACACTTCCTCACCAAATTTGGTGTCGATCGGTCAACAAACGAGGCCTGTCCCCTCTGTAGGGGCCTATATATTTTTGGGTCGAAATAATTTTTTTGGAAAACGATGAAAGTTAGACCAGATTTGATTGATAGAGCACGAATTGGGTAAAAAGAACACCTTTAGCGCATAAAACTAAATTTCCATTTTTCGGTCGAAATTTTCTAAGTTGAATGTTAAACGAATGTCGAACGCCGAACGCCTAACCAACTTCACACTTCAGACTGACATTCGAATTTACTTTTCGAGTTTCCTTGACAATTTTGACCAGATTCGAGTGGGGGAGCACGAATTGGGTCAAAACATGATGTTTCGCGCAAAAAACTCGAAATCCATTTTTGGGCTGAAATATTTTCTAAGTCGAACGCCTAACTGAAAGCCAGCCTGACATTCGATTTCACTTAAAAACTTGAAATCGGCAACAGTCTGTGACCCGTGCGTTTGGTTATGAAGATTACTACTGGGGACACACTTCCTCACCAAATTTGGTGTCGATCGGTCAACAAACGAGGCCTGTCCCCTCTGTAGGGGCCTATATATTTTTGGGTCGAAATTTTCCAAGTCCGGCGGTAAAATAATTTTTTTGGAAAACGATGAAAGTTGGACCAGATTTGATTGATAGAGCACGAATTGGGTAAAAAGAACACCTTTAGCGCAAAAAACTAAATTTCCATTTTTCGGTCGAAATTTTCTAAGTTGAATGTTAAACGAATGTCGAACGCCGAACGCCTAACCAACTTCACACTTCAGACTGACATTCGAATTTACTTTTCGAGTTTCCTTGACAATTTTGACCAGATTCGAGTGGGGGAGCACGAATTGGGTCAAAACATGATGTTTCGCGCAAAAAACTCGAAATCCATTTTTGGGCTGAAATATTTTCTAAGTCGAACGCCTAACTGAAAGCCAGCCTGACATTCGATTTCACTTAAAAACTTGAAATCGGCAACAGTCTGCGACCCGTGCGTTTGGTTATGAAGATTACTACTGGGGACACACTTCCTCACCAAATTTGGTGTCGATCGGTCAACAAACGAGGCCTGTCCCCTCTGTAGGGGCCTATATATTTTTGGGTCGAAATAATTTTTTTGGAAAACGATGAAAGTTAGACCAGATTTGATTGATAGAGCACGAATTGGGTAAAAAGAACACCTTTAGCGCATAAAACTAAATTTCCATTTTTCGGTCGAAATTTTCTAAGTTGAATGTTAAACGAATGTCGAACGCCGAACGCCTAACCAACTTCACACTTCAGACTGACATTCGAATTTACTTTTCGAGTTTCCTTGACAATTTTGACCAGATTCGAGTGGGGGAGCACGAATTGGGTCAAAACATGATGTTTCGCGCAAAAAACTCGAAATCCATTTTTGGGCTGAAATATTTTCTAAGTCGAACGCCTAACTGAAAGCCAGCCTGACATTCGATTTCACTTAAAAACTTGAAATCGGCAACAGTCTGTGACCCGTGCGTTTGGTTATGAAGATTACTACTGGGGACACACTTCCTCACCAAATTTGGTGTCGATCGGTCAACAAACGAGGCCTGTCCCCTCTGTAGGGGCCTATATATTTTTGGGTCGAAATTTTCCAAGTCCGGCGGTAAAATAATTTTTTTGGAAAACGATGAAAGTTGGACCAGATTTGATTGATAGAGCACGAATTGGGTAAAAAGAACACCTTTAGCGCAAAAAACTAAATTTCCATTTTTCGGTCGAAATTTTCTAAGTTGAATGTTAAACGAATGTCGAACGCCGAACGCCTAACCAACTTCACACTTCAGACTGACATTCGAATTTACTTTTCGAGTTTCCTTGACAATTTTGACCAGATTCGAGTGGGGGAGCACGAATTGGGTCAAAACATGATGTTTCGCGCAAAAAACTCGAAATCCATTTTTGGGCTGAAATATTTTCTAAGTCGAACGCCTAACTGAAAGCCAGCCTGACATTCGATTTCACTTAAAAACTTGAAATCGGCAACAGTCTGCGACCCGTGCGTTTGGTTATGAAGATTACTACTGGGGACACACTTCCTCACCAAATTTGGTGTCGATCGGTCAACAAACGAGGCCTGTCCCCTCTGTAGGGGCCTATATATTTTTGGGTCGAAATAATTTTTTTGGAAAACGATGAAAGTTAGACCAGATTTGATTGATAGAGCACGAATTGGGTAAAAAGAACACCTTTAGCGCATAAAACTAAATTTCCATTTTTCGGTCGAAATTTTCTAAGTTGAATGTTAAACGAATGTCGAACGCCGAACGCCTAACCAACTTCACACTTCAGACTGACATTCGAATTTCCTTTTCGAGTTTCCTTGACAATTTTGACCAGATTCGAGTGGGGGAGCACGAATTGGGTCAAAACATGATGTTTCGCGCAAAAAACTCGAAATCCATTTTTGGGCTGAAATATTTTCTAAGTCGAACGCCTAACTGAAAGCCAGCCTGACATTCGATTTCACTTAAAAACTTGAAATTTGAAAACTTGAATTTCCTTTTCGAGTTTCCTTGACAATTTTGACCAGATTCGAGTGGGGGAGCACGAATTGGGTCAAAACATGATGTTTCGCGCTAAAAACTCGAAATCCATTTTTGGGCTGAAATATTTTCTAAGTCGAACGCCTAACTGAAAGCCAGCCTGACATTCGATTTCACTTAAAAACTTGAAATCGGCAACAGTCTGCGACCCGTGCGTTTGGTTATGAAGATTACTACTGGGGACACACTTCCTCACCAAATTTGGTGTCGATCGGTCAACAAACGAGGCCTGTCCCCTCTGTAGGGGCCTATATATTTTTGGGTCGAAATTTTCCAAGTCCGGCGGTAAAATAATTTTTTTGGAAAACGATGAAAGTTGGACCAGATTTGATTGATAGAGCACGAATTGGGTAAAAAGAACACCTTTAGCGCAAAAAACTAAATTTCCATTTTTCGGTCGAAATTTTCTAAGTTGAATGTTAAACTAATGTCGAACGCCGAACGCCTAACCAACTTCACACTTCAGACTGACATTCGAATTTACTTTTCGAGTTTCCTTGACAATTTTGACCAGATTCGAGTGGGGGAGCACGAATTGGGTCAAAACATGATGTTTCGCGCAAAAAACTCGAAATCCATTTTTGGGCTGAAATATTTTCTAAGTCGAACGCCTAACTGAAAGCCAGCCTGACATTCGATTTCACTTAAAAACTTGAAATCGGCAACAGTCTGCGACCCGTGCGTTTGGTTATGAAGATTACTACTGGGGACACACTTCCTCACCAAATTTGGTGTCGATCGGTCAACAAACGAGGCCTGTCCCCTCTGTAGGGGCCTATATATTTTTGGGTCGAAATAATTTTTTTGGAAAACGATGAAAGTTAGACCAGATTTGATTGATAGAGCACGAATTGGGTAAAAAGAACACCTTTAGCGCATAAAACTAAATTTCCATTTTTCGGTCGAAATTTTCTAAGTTGAATGTTAAACGAATGTCGAACGCCGAACGCCTAACCAACTTCACACTTCAGACTGACATTCGAATTTCCTTTTCGAGTTTCCTTGACAATTTTGACCAGATTCGAGTGGGGGAGCACGAATTGGGTCAAAACATGATGTTTCGCGCAAAAAACTCGAAATCCATTTTTGGGCTGAAATATTTTCTAAGTCGAACGCCTAACTGAAAGCCAGCCTGACATTCGATTTCACTTAAAAACTTGAAATTTGAAAACTTGAATTTCCTTTTCGAGTTTCCTTGACAATTTTGACCAGATTCGAGTGGGGGAGCACGAATTGGGTCAAAACATGATGTTTCGCGCTAAAAACTCGAAATCCATTTTTGGGCTGAAATATTTTCTAAGTCGAACGCCTAACTGAAAGCCAGCCTGACATTCGATTTCACTTAAAAACTTGAAATCGGCAACAGTCTGCGACCCGTGCGTTTGGTTATGAAGATTACTACTGGGGACACACTTCCTCACCAAATTTGGTGTCGATCGGTCAACAAACGAGGCCTGTCCCCTCTGTAGGGGCCTATATATTTTTGGGTCGAAATTTTCCAAGTCCGGCGGTAAAATAATTTTTTTGGAAAACGATGAAAGTTGGACCAGATTTGATTGATAGAGCACGAATTGGGTAAAAAGAACACCTTTAGCGCATAAAACAAAATTTCCATTTTTCGGTCGAAATTTTCTAAGTTGAATGTTAAACTAATGTCGAACGCCGAACGCCTAACCAACTTCACACTTCAGACTGACATTCGAATTTACTTTTCGAGTTTCCTTGACAATTTTGACCAGATTCGAGTGGGGGAGCACGAATTGGGTCAAAACATGATGTTTCGCGCAAAAAACTCGAAATCCATTTTTGGGCTGAAATATTTTCTAAGTCGAACGCCTAACTGAAAGCCAGCCTGACATTCGATTTCACTTAAAAACTTGAAATCGGCAACAGTCTGCGACCCGTGCGTTTGGTTATGAAGATTACTACTGGGGACACACTTCCTCACCAAATTTGGTGTCGATCGGTCAACAAACGAGGCCTGTCCCCTCTGTAGGGGCCTATATATTTTTGGGTCGAAATAATTTTTTTGGAAAACGATGAAAGTTAGACCAGATTTGATTGATAGAGCACGAATTGGGTAAAAAGAACACCTTTAGCGCATAAAACTAAATTTCCATTTTTCGGTCGAAATTTTCTAAGTTGAATGTTAAACGAATGTCGAACGCCGAACGCCTAACCAACTTCACACTTCAGACTGACATTCGAATTTCCTTTTCGAGTTTCCTTGACAATTTTGACCAGATTCGAGTGGGGGAGCACGAATTGGGTCAAAACATGATGTTTCGCGCAAAAAACTCGAAATCCATTTTTGGGCTGAAATATTTTCTAAGTCGAACGCCTAACTGAAAGCCAGCCTGACATTCGATTTCACTTAAAAACTTGAAATTTGAAAACTTGAATTTCCTTTTCGAGTTTCCTTGACAATTTTGACCAGATTCGAGTGGGGGAGCACGAATTGGGTCAAAACATGATGTTTCGCGCTAAAAACTCGAAATCCATTTTTGGGCTGAAATATTTTCTAAGTCGAACGCCTAACTGAAAGCCAGCCTGACATTCGATTTCACTTAAAAACTTGAAATCGGCAACAGTCTGCGACCCGTGCGTTTGGTTATGAAGATTACTACTGGGGACACACTTCCTCACCAAATTTGGTGTCGATCGGTCAACAAACGAGGCCTGTCCCCTCTGTAGGGGCCTATATATTTTTGGGTCGAAATTTTCCAAGTCCGGCGGTAAAATAAATTTTTTGGAAAACGATGAAAGTTGGACCAGATTTGATTGATAGAGCACGAATTGGGTAAAAAGAACACCTTTAGCGCAAAAAACTAAATTTCCATTTTTCGGTCGAAATTTTCTAAGTTGAATGTTAAACTAATGTCGAACGCCGAACGCCTAACCAACTTCACACTTCAGACTGACATTCGAATTTACTTTTCGAGTTTCCTTGACAATTTTGACCAGATTCGAGTGGGGGAGCACGAATTGGGTCAAAACATGATGTTTCGCGCAAAAAACTCGAAATCCATTTTTGGGCTGAAATATTTTCTAAGTCGAACGCCTAACTGAAAGCCAGCCTGACATTCGATTTCACTTAAAAACTTGAAATCGGCAACAGTCTGCGACCCGTGCGTTTGGTTATGAAGATTACTACTGGGGACACACTTCCTCACCAAATTTGGTGTCGATCGGTCAACAAACGAGGCCTGTCCCCTCTGTAGGGGCCTATATATTTTTGGGTCGAAATAATTTTTTTGGAAAACGATGAAAGTTAGACCAGATTTGATTGATAGAGCACGAATTGGGTAAAAAGAACACCTTTAGCGCATAAAACTAAATTTCCATTTTTCGGTCGAAATTTTCTAAGTTGAATGTTAAACGAATGTCGAACGCCGAACGCCTAACCAACTTCACACTTCAGACTGACATTCGAATTTACTTTTCGAGTTTCCTTGACAATTTTGACCAGATTCGAGTGGGGGAGCACGAATTGGGTCAAAACATGATGTTTCGCGCAAAAAACTCGAAATCCATTTTTGGGCTGAAATATTTTCTAAGTCGAACGCCTAACTGAAAGCCAGCCTGACATTCGATTTCACTTAAAAACTTGAAATCGGCAACAGTCTGTGACCCGTGCGTTTGGTTATGAAGATTACTACTGGGGACACACTTCCTCACCAAATTTGGTGTCGATCGGTCAACAAACGAGGCCTGTCCCCTCTGTAGGGGCCTATATATTTTTGGGTCGAAATTTTCCAAGTCCGGCGGTAAAATAATTTTTTTGGAAAACGATGAAAGTTGGACCAGATTTGATTGATAGAGCACGAATTGGGTAAAAAGAACACCTTTAGCGCAAAAAACTAAATTTCCATTTTTCGGTCGAAATTTTCTAAGTTGAATGTTAAACGAATGTCGAACGCCGAACGCCTAACCAACTTCACACTTCAGACTGACATTCGAATTTACTTTTCGAGTTTCCTTGACAATTTTGACCAGATTCGAGTGGGGGAGCACGAATTGGGTCAAAACATGATGTTTCGCGCAAAAAACTCGAAATCCATTTTTGGGCTGAAATATTTTCTAAGTCGAACGCCTAACTGAAAGCCAGCCTGACATTCGATTTCACTTAAAAACTTGAAATCGGCAACAGTCTGCGACCCGTGCGTTTGGTTATGAAGATTACTACTGGGGACACACTTCCTCACCAAATTTGGTGTCGATCGGTCAACAAACGAGGCCTGTCCCCTCTGTAGGGGCCTATATATTTTTGGGTCGAAATAATTTTTTTGGAAAACGATGAAAGTTAGACCAGATTTGATTGATAGAGCACGAATTGGGTAAAAAGAACACCTTTAGCGCATAAAACTAAATTTCCATTTTTCGGTCGAAATTTTCTAAGTTGAATGTTAAACGAATGTCGAACGCCGAACGCCTAACCAACTTCACACTTCAGACTGACATTCGAATTTACTTTTCGAGTTTCCTTGACAATTTTGACCAGATTCGAGTGGGGGAGCACGAATTGGGTCAAAACATGATGTTTCGCGCAAAAAACTCGAAATCCATTTTTGGGCTGAAATATTTTCTAAGTCGAACGCCTAACTGAAAGCCAGCCTGACATTCGATTTCACTTAAAAACTTGAAATCGGCAACAGTCTGTGACCCGTGCGTTTGGTTATGAAGATTACTACTGGGGACACACTTCCTCACCAAATTTGGTGTCGATCGGTCAACAAACGAGGCCTGTCCCCTCTGTAGGGGCCTATATATTTTTGGGTCGAAATTTTCCAAGTCCGGCGGTAAAATAATTTTTTTGGAAAACGATGAAAGTTGGACCAGATTTGATTGATAGAGCACGAATTGGGTAAAAAGAACACCTTTAGCGCAAAAAACTAAATTTCCATTTTTCGGTCGAAATTTTCTAAGTTGAATGTTAAACGAATGTCGAACGCCGAACGCCTAACCAACTTCACACTTCAGACTGACATTCGAATTTACTTTTCGAGTTTCCTTGACAATTTTGACCAGATTCGAGTGGGGGAGCACGAATTGGGTCAAAACATGATGTTTCGCGCAAAAAACTCGAAATCCATTTTTGGGCTGAAATATTTTCTAAGTCGAACGCCTAACTGAAAGCCAGCCTGACATTCGATTTCACTTAAAAACTTGAAATCGGCAACAGTCTGCGACCCGTGCGTTTGGTTATGAAGATTACTACTGGGGACACACTTCCTCACCAAATTTGGTGTCGATCGGTCAACAAACGAGGCCTGTCCCCTCTGTAGGGGCCTATATATTTTTGGGTCGAAATAATTTTTTTGGAAAACGATGAAAGTTAGACCAGATTTGATTGATAGAGCACGAATTGGGTAAAAAGAACACCTTTAGCGCATAAAACTAAATTTCCATTTTTCGGTCGAAATTTTCTAAGTTGAATGTTAAACGAATGTCGAACGCCGAACGCCTAACCAACTTCACACTTCAGACTGACATTCGAATTTCCTTTTCGAGTTTCCTTGACAATTTTGACCAGATTCGAGTGGGGGAGCACGAATTGGGTCAAAACATGATGTTTCGCGCAAAAAACTCGAAATCCATTTTTGGGCTGAAATATTTTCTAAGTCGAACGCCTAACTGAAAGCCAGCCTGACATTCGATTTCACTTAAAAACTTGAAATTTGAAAACTTGAATTTCCTTTTCGAGTTTCCTTGACAATTTTGACCAGATTCGAGTGGGGGAGCACGAATTGGGTCAAAACATGATGTTTCGCGCTAAAAACTCGAAATCCATTTTTGGGCTGAAATATTTTCTAAGTCGAACGCCTAACTGAAAGCCAGCCTGACATTCGATTTCACTTAAAAACTTGAAATCGGCAACAGTCTGCGACCCGTGCGTTTGGTTATGAAGATTACTACTGGGGACACACTTCCTCACCAAATTTGGTGTCGATCGGTCAACAAACGAGGCCTGTCCCCTCTGTAGGGGCCTATATATTTTTGGGTCGAAATTTTCCAAGTCCGGCGGTAAAATAATTTTTTTGGAAAACGATGAAAGTTGGACCAGATTTGATTGATAGAGCACGAATTGGGTAAAAAGAACACCTTTAGCGCAAAAAACTAAATTTCCATTTTTCGGTCGAAATTTTCTAAGTTGAATGTTAAACTAATGTCGAACGCCGAACGCCTAACCAACTTCACACTTCAGACTGACATTCGAATTTACTTTTCGAGTTTCCTTGACAATTTTGACCAGATTCGAGTGGGGGAGCACGAATTGGGTCAAAACATGATGTTTCGCGCAAAAAACTCGAAATCCATTTTTGGGCTGAAATATTTTCTAAGTCGAACGCCTAACTGAAAGCCAGCCTGACATTCGATTTCACTTAAAAACTTGAAATCGGCAACAGTCTGCGACCCGTGCGTTTGGTTATGAAGATTACTACTGGGGACACACTTCCTCACCAAATTTGGTGTCGATCGGTCAACAAACGAGGCCTGTCCCCTCTGTAGGGGCCTATATATTTTTGGGTCGAAATAATTTTTTTGGAAAACGATGAAAGTTAGACCAGATTTGATTGATAGAGCACGAATTGGGTAAAAAGAACACCTTTAGCGCATAAAACTAAATTTCCATTTTTCGGTCGAAATTTTCTAAGTTGAATGTTAAACGAATGTCGAACGCCGAACGCCTAACCAACTTCACACTTCAGACTGACATTCGAATTTCCTTTTCGAGTTTCCTTGACAATTTTGACCAGATTCGAGTGGGGGAGCACGAATTGGGTCAAAACATGATGTTTCGCGCAAAAAACTCGAAATCCATTTTTGGGCTGAAATATTTTCTAAGTCGAACGCCTAACTGAAAGCCAGCCTGACATTCGATTTCACTTAAAAACTTGAAATTTGAAAACTTGAATTTCCTTTTCGAGTTTCCTTGACAATTTTGACCAGATTCGAGTGGGGGAGCACGAATTGGGTCAAAACATGATGTTTCGCGCTAAAAACTCGAAATCCATTTTTGGGCTGAAATATTTTCTAAGTCGAACGCCTAACTGAAAGCCAGCCTGACATTCGATTTCACTTAAAAACTTGAAATCGGCAACAGTCTGCGACCCGTGCGTTTGGTTATGAAGATTACTACTGGGGACACACTTCCTCACCAAATTTGGTGTCGATCGGTCAACAAACGAGGCCTGTCCCCTCTGTAGGGGCCTATATATTTTTGGGTCGAAATTTTCCAAGTCCGGCGGTAAAATAATTTTTTTGGAAAACGATGAAAGTTGGACCAGATTTGATTGATAGAGCACGAATTGGGTAAAAAGAACACCTTTAGCGCATAAAACAAAATTTCCATTTTTCGGTCGAAATTTTCTAAGTTGAATGTTAAACTAATGTCGAACGCCGAACGCCTAACCAACTTCACACTTCAGACTGACATTCGAATTTACTTTTCGAGTTTCCTTGACAATTTTGACCAGATTCGAGTGGGGGAGCACGAATTGGGTCAAAACATGATGTTTCGCGCAAAAAACTCGAAATCCATTTTTGGGCTGAAATATTTTCTAAGTCGAACGCCTAACTGAAAGCCAGCCTGACATTCGATTTCACTTAAAAACTTGAAATCGGCAACAGTCTGCGACCCGTGCGTTTGGTTATGAAGATTACTACTGGGGACACACTTCCTCACCAAATTTGGTGTCGATCGGTCAACAAACGAGGCCTGTCCCCTCTGTAGGGGCCTATATATTTTTGGGTCGAAATAATTTTTTTGGAAAACGATGAAAGTTAGACCAGATTTGATTGATAGAGCACGAATTGGGTAAAAAGAACACCTTTAGCGCATAAAACTAAATTTTCATTTTTCGGTCGAAATTTTCTAAGTTGAATGTTAAACGAATGTCGAACGCCGAACGCCTAACCAACTTCACACTTCAGACTGACATTCGAATTTACTTTTCGAGTTTCCTTGACAATTTTGACCAGATTCGAGTGGGGGAGCACGAATTGGGTCAAAACATGATGTTTCGCGCAAAAAACTCGAAATCCATTTTTGGGCTGAAATATTTTCTAAGTCGAACGCCTAACTGAAAGCCAGCCTGACATTCGATTTCACTTAAAAACTTGAAATCGGCAACAGTCTGCGACCCGTGCGTTTGGTTATGAAGATTACTACTGGGGACACACTTCCTCACCAAATTTGGTGTCGATCGGTCAACAAACGAGGCCTGTCCCCTCTGTAGGGGCCTATATATTTTTGGGTCGAAATAATTTTTTTGGAAAACGATGAAAGTTAGACCAGATTTGATTGATAGAGCACGAATTGGGTAAAAAGAACACCTTTAGCGCATAAAACTAAATTTCCATTTTTCGGTCGAAATTTTCTAAGTTGAATGTTAAACGAATGTCGAACGCCGAACGCCTAACCAACTTCACACTTCAGACTGACATTCGAATTTCCTTTTCGAGTTTCCTTGACAATTTTGACCAGATTCGAGTGGGGGAGCACGAATTGGGTCAAAACATGATGTTTCGCGCAAAAAACTCGAAATCCATTTTTGGGCTGAAATATTTTCTAAGTCGAACGCCTAACTGAAAGCCAGCCTGACATTCGATTTCACTTAAAAACTTGAAATTTGAAAACTTGAATTTCCTTTTCGAGTTTCCTTGACAATTTTGACCAGATTCGAGTGGGGGAGCACGAATTGGGTCAAAACATGATGTTTCGCGCTAAAAACTCGAAATCCATTTTTGGGCTGAAATATTTTCTAAGTCGAACGCCTAACTGAAAGCCAGCCTGACATTCGATTTCACTTAAAAACTTGAAATCGGCAACAGTCTGCGACCCGTGCGTTTGGTTATGAAGATTACTACTGGGGACACACTTCCTCACCAAATTTGGTGTCGATTGGTCAACAAACGAGGCCTGTCCCCTCTGTAGGGGCCTATATATTTTTGGGTCGAAATTTTCCAAGTCCGGCGGTAAAATAATTTTTTTGGAAAACGATGAAAGTTGGACCAGATTTGATTGATAGAGCACGAATTGGGTAAAAAGAACACCTTTAGCGCAAAAAACTAAATTTCCATTTTTCGGTCGAAATTTTCTAAGTTGAATGTTAAACTAATGTCGAACGCCGAACGCCTAACCAACTTCACACTTCAGACTGACATTCGAATTTACTTTTCGAGTTTCCTTGACAATTTTGACCAGATTCGAGTGGGGGAGCACGAATTGGGTCAAAACATGATGTTTCGCGCAAAAAACTCGAAATCCATTTTTGGGCTGAAATATTTTCTAAGTCGAACGCCTAACTGAAAGCCAGCCTGACATTCGATTTCACTTAAAAACTTGAAATCGGCAACAGTCTGCGACCCGTGCGTTTGGTTATGAAGATTACTACTGGGGACACACTTCCTCACCAAATTTGGTGTCGATCGGTCAACAAACGAGGCCTGTCCCCTCTGTAGGGGCCTATATATTTTTGGGTCGAAATAATTTTTTTGGAAAACGATGAAAGTTAGACCAGATTTGATTGATAGAGCACGAATTGGGTAAAAAGAACACCTTTAGCGCATAAAACTAAATTTCCATTTTTCGGTCGAAATTTTCTAAGTTGAATGTTAAACGAATGTCGAACGCCGAACGCCTAACCAACTTCACACTTCAGACTGACATTCGAATTTACTTTTCGAGTTTCCTTGACAATTTTGACCAGATTCGAGTGGGGGAGCACGAATTGGGTCAAAACATGATGTTTCGCGCAAAAAACTCGAAATCCATTTTTGGGCTGAAATATTTTCTAAGTCGAACGCCTAACTGAAAGCCAGCCTGACATTCGATTTCACTTAAAAACTTGAAATCGGCAACAGTCTGCGACCCGTGCGTTTGGTTATGAAGATTACTACTGGGGACACACTTCCTCACCAAATTTGGTGTCGATCGGTCAACAAACGAGGCCTGTCCCCTCTGTAGGGGCCTATATATTTTTGGGTCGAAATTTTCCAAGTCCGGCGGTAAAATAATTTTTTTGGAAAACGATGAAAGTTGGACCAGATTTGATTGATAGAGCACGAATTGGGTAAAAAGAACACCTTTAGCGCAAAAAACTAAATTTCCATTTTTCGGTCGAAATTTTCTAAGTTGAATGTTAAACGAATGTCGAACGCCGAACGCCTAACCAACTTCACACTTCAGACTGACATTCGAATTTACTTTTCGAGTTTCCTTGACAATTTTGACCAGATTCGAGTGGGGGAGCACGAATTGGGTCAAAACATGATGTTTCGCGCAAAAAACTCGAAATCCATTTTTGGGCTGAAATATTTTCTAAGTCGAACGCCTAACTGAAAGCCAGCCTGACATTCGATTTCACTCAAAAACTTGAAATCGGCAACAGTCTGCGACCCGTGCGTTTGGTTATGAAGATTACTGCTGGGGACACACTTCCTCACCAAATTTGGTGTCGATCGGTCAACAAACGAGGCCTGTCCCCTCTGTAGGGGCCTATATATTTTTGGGTCGAAATAATTTTTTTGGAAAACGATGAAAGTTAGACCAGATTTGATTGATAGAGCACGAATTGGGTAAAAAGAACACCTTTAGCGCATAAAACTAAATTTCCATTTTTCGGTCGAAATTTTCTAAGTTGAATGTTAAACGAATGTCGAACGCCG
Source organism: Siphonodentalium dalli (assembly GCA_032622095.1). Classification (NCBI taxonomy): domain Eukaryota; kingdom Metazoa; phylum Mollusca; class Scaphopoda; order Gadilida; family Siphonodentaliidae; genus Siphonodentalium; species Siphonodentalium dalli. Next base: position 129,892,822 of record CP136068.1, on the reverse strand, counting down.
AACGCCTAACCAACTTCACACTTCAGACTGACATTCGAATTTCCTTTTCGAGTTTCCTTGACAATTTTGACCAGATTCGAGTGGGGGAGCACGAATTGGGTCAAAACATGATGTTTCGCGCAAAAAACTCGAAATCCATTTTTGGGCTGAAATATTTTCTAAGTCGAACGCCTAACTGAAAGCCAGCCTGACATTCGATTTCACTTAAAAACTTGAAATTTGAAAACTTGAATTTCCTTTTCGAGTTTCCTTGACAATTTTGACCAGATTCGAGTGGGGGAGCACGAATTGGGTCAAAACATGATGTTTCGCGCTAAAAACTCGAAATCCATTTTTGGGCTGAAATATTTTCTAAGTCGAACGCCTAACTGAAAGCCAGCCTGACATTCGATTTCACTTAAAAACTTGAAATCGGCAACAGTCTGCGACCCGTGCGTTTGGTTATGAAGATTACTACTGGGGACACACTTCCTCACCAAATTTGGTGTCGATCGGTCAACAAACGAGGCCTGTCCCCTCTGTAGGGGCCTATATATTTTTGGGTCGAAATTTTCCAAGTCCGGCGGTAAAATAAATTTTTTGGAAAACGATGAAAGTTGGACCAGATTTGATTGATAGAGCACGAATTGGGTAAAAAGAACACCTTTAGCGCAAAAAACTAAATTTCCATTTTTCGGTCGAAATTTTCTAAGTTGAATGTTAAACTAATGTCGAACGCCGAACGCCTAACCAACTTCACACTTCAGACTGACATTCGAATTTACTTTTCGAGTTTCCTTGACAATTTTGACCAGATTCGAGTGGGGGAGCACGAATTGGGTCAAAACATGATGTTTCGCGCTAAAAACTCGAAATCCATTTTTGGGCTGAAATATTTTCTAAGTCGAACGCCTAACTGAAAGCCAGCCTGACATTCGATTTCACTTAAAAACTTGAAATCGGCAACAGTCTGCGACCCGTGCGTTTGGTTATGAAGATTACTACTGGGGACACACTTCCTCACCAAATTTGGTGTCGATCGGTCAACAAACGAGGCCTGTCCCCTCTGTAGGGGCCTATATATTTTTGGGTCGAAATTTTCCAAGTCCGGCGGTAAAATAATTTTTTTGGAAAACGATGAAAGTTGGACCAGATTTGATTGATAGAGCACGAATTGGGTAAAAAGAACACCTTTAGCGCAAAAAACTAAATTTCCATTTTTCGGTCGAAATTTTCTAAGTTGAATGTTAAACTAATGTCGAACGCCGAACGCCTAACCAACTTCACACTTCAGACTGACATTCGAATTTACTTTTCGAGTTTCCTTGACAATTTTGACCAGATTCGAGTGGGGGAGCACGAATTGGGTCAAAACATGATGTTTCGCGCAAAAAACTCGAAATCCATTTTTGGGCTGAAATATTTTCTAAGTCGAACGCCTAACTGAAAGCCAGCCTGACATTCGATTTCACTTAAAAACTTGAAATCGGCAACAGTCTGCGACCCGTGCGTTTGGTTATGAAGATTACTACTGGGGACACACTTCCTCACCAAATTTGGTGTCGATCGGTCAACAAACGAGGCCTGTCCCCTCTGTAGGGGCCTATATATTTTTGGGTCGAAATTTTCCAAGTCCGGCGGTAAAATAATTTTTTTGGAAAACGATGAAAGTTGGACCAGATTTGATTGATAGAGCACGAATTGGGTAAAAAGAACACCTTTAGCGCAAAAAACTAAATTTCCATTTTTCGGTCGAAATTTTCTAAGTTGAATGTTAAACTAATGTCGAACGCCGAACGCCTAACCAACTTCACACTTCAGACTGACATTCGAATTTACTTTTCGAGTTTCCTTGACAATTTTGACCAGATTCGAGTGGGGGAGCACGAATTGGGTCAAAACATGATGTTTCGCGCAAAAAACTCGAAATCCATTTTTGGGCTGAAATATTTTCTAAGTCGAACGCCTAACTGAAAGCCAGCCTGACATTCGATTTCACTTAAAAACTTGAAATCGGCAACAGTCTGCGACCCGTGCGTTTGGTTATGAAGATTACTACTGGGGACACACTTCCTCACCAAATTTGGTGTCGATCGGTCAACAAACGAGGCCTGTCCCCTCTGTAGGGGCCTATATATTTTTGGGTCGAAATAATTTTTTTGGAAAACGATGAAAGTTAGACCAGATTTGATTGATAGAGCACGAATTGGGTAAAAAGAACACCTTTAGCGCATAAAACTAAATTTCCATTTTTCGGTCGAAATTTTCTAAGTTGAATGTTAAACGAATGTCGAACGCCGAACGCCTAACCAACTTCACACTTCAGACTGACATTCGAATTTCCTTTTCGAGTTTCCTTGACAATTTTGACCAGATTCGAGTGGGGGAGCACGAATTGGGTCAAAACATGATGTTTCGCGCAAAAAACTCGAAATCCATTTTTGGGCTGAAATATTTTCTAAGTCGAACGCCTAACTGAAAGCCAGCCTGACATTCGATTTCACTTAAAAACTTGAAATTTGAAAACTTGAATTTCCTTTTCGAGTTTCCTTGACAATTTTGACCAGATTCGAGTGGGGGAGCACGAATTGGGTCAAAACATGATGTTTCGCGCTAAAAACTCGAAATCCATTTTTGGGCTGAAATATTTTCTAAGTCGAACGCCTAACTGAAAGCCAGCCTGACATTCGATTTCACTTAAAAACTTGAAATCGGCAACAGTCTGCGACCCGTGCGTTTGGTTATGAAGATTACTACTGGGGACACACTTCCTCACCAAATTTGGTGTCGATCGGTCAACAAACGAGGCCTGTCCCCTCTGTAGGGGCCTATATATTTTTGGGTCGAAATTTTCCAAGTCCGGCGGTAAAATAATTTTTTTGGAAAACGATGAAAGTTGGACCAGATTTGATTGATAGAGCACGAATTGGGTAAAAAGAACACCTTTAGCGCAAAAAACTAAATTTCCATTTTTCGGTCGAAATTTTCTAAGTTGAATGTTAAACTAATGTCGAACGCCGAACGCCTAACCAACTTCACACTTCAGACTGACATTCGAATTTACTTTTCGAGTTTCCTTGACAATTTTGACCAGATTCGAGTGGGGGAGCACGAATTGGGTCAAAACATGATGTTTCGCGCAAAAAACTCGAAATCCATTTTTGGGCTGAAATATTTTCTAAGTCGAACGCCTAACTGAAAGCCAGCCTGACATTCGATTTCACTTAAAAACTTGAAATCGGCAACAGTCTGCGACCCGTGCGTTTGGTTATGAAGATTACTACTGGGGACACACTTCCTCACCAAATTTGGTGTCGATCGGTCAACAAACGAGGCCTGTCCCCTCTGTAGGGGCCTATATATTTTTGGGTCGAAATAATTTTTTTGGAAAACGATGAAAGTTAGACCAGATTTGATTGATAGAGCACGAATTGGGTAAAAAGAACACCTTTAGCGCATAAAACTAAATTTTCATTTTTCGGTCGAAATTTTCTAAGTTGAATGTTAAACGAATGTCGAACGCCGAACGCCTAACCAACTTCACACTTCAGACTGACATTCGAATTTACTTTTCGAGTTTCCTTGACAATTTTGACCAGATTCGAGTGGGGGAGCACGAATTGGGTCAAAACATGATGTTTCGCGCAAAAAACTCGAAATCCATTTTTGGGCTGAAATATTTTCTAAGTCGAACGCCTAACTGAAAGCCAGCCTGACATTCGATTTCACTTAAAAACTTGAAATCGGCAACAGTCTGCGACCCGTGCGTTTGGTTATGAAGATTACTACTGGGGACACACTTCCTCACCAAATTTGGTGTCGATCGGTCAACAAACGAGGCCTGTCCCCTCTGTAGGGGCCTATATATTTTTGGGTCGAAATTTTCCAAGTCCGGCGGTAAAATAATTTTTTTGGAAAACGATGAAAGTTGGACCAGATTTGATTGATAGAGCACGAATTGGGTAAAAAGAACACCTTTAGCGCAAAAAACTAAATTTCCATTTTTCGGTCGAAATTTTCTAAGTTGAATGTTAAACGAATGTCGAACGCCGAACGCCTAACCAACTTCACACTTCAGACTGACATTCGAATTTACTTTTCGAGTTTCCTTGACAATTTTGACCAGATTCGAGTGGGGGAGCACGAATTGGGTCAAAACATGATGTTTCGCGCAAAAAACTCGAAATCCATTTTTGGGCTGAAATATTTTCTAAGTCGAACGCCTAACTGAAAGCCAGCCTGACATTCGATTTCACTTAAAAACTTGAAATCGGCAACAGTCTGCGACCCGTGCGTTTGGTTATGAAGATTACTACTGGGGACACACTTCCTCACCAAATTTGGTGTCGATCGGTCAACAAACGAGGCCTGTCCCCTCTGTAGGGGCCTATATATTTTTGGGTCGAAATAATTTTTTTGGAAAACGATGAAAGTTAGACCAGATTTGATTGATAGAGCACGAATTGGGTAAAAAGAACACCTTTAGCGCATAAAACTAAATTTCCATTTTTCGGTCGAAATTTTCTAAGTTGAATGTTAAACGAATGTCGAACGCCGAACGCCTAACCAACTTCACACTTCAGACTGACATTCGAATTTACTTTTCGAGTTTCCTTGACAATTTTGACCAGATTCGAGTGGGGGAGCACGAATTGGGTCAAAACATGATGTTTCGCGCAAAAAACTCGAAATCCATTTTTGGGCTGAAATATTTTCTAAGTCGAACGCCTAACTGAAAGCCAGCCTGACATTCGATTTCACTTAAAAACTTGAAATCGGCAACAGTCTGCGACCCGTGCGTTTGGTTATGAAGATTACTACTGGGGACACACTTCCTCACCAAATTTGGTGTCGATCGGTCAACAAACGAGGCCTGTCCCCTCTGTAGGGGCCTATATATTTTTGGGTCGAAATTTTCCAAGTCCGGCGGTAAAATAATTTTTTTGGAAAACGATGAAAGTTGGACCAGATTTGATTGATAGAGCACGAATTGGGTAAAAAGAACACCTTTAGCGCAAAAAACTAAATTTCCATTTTTCGGTCGAAATTTTCTAAGTTGAATGTTAAACGAATGTCGAACGCCGAACGCCTAACCAACTTCACACTTCAGACTGACATTCGAATTTACTTTTCGAGTTTCCTTGACAATTTTGACCAGATTCGAGTGGGGGAGCACGAATTGGGTCAAAACATGATGTTTCGCGCAAAAAACTCGAAATCCATTTTTGGGCTGAAATATTTTCTAAGTCGAACGCCTAACTGAAAGCCAGCCTGACATTCGATTTCACTCAAAAACTTGAAATCGGCAACAGACTGCGACCCGTGCGTTTGGTTATGAAGATTACTACTGGGGACACACTTCCTCACCAAATTTGGTGTCGATCGGTCAACAAACGAGGCCTGTCCCCTCTGTAGGGGCCTATATATTTTTGGGTCGAAATTTTCCAAGTCCGGCGGTAAAATAATTTTTTTGGAAAACGATGAAAGTTGGACCAGATTTGATTGATAGAGCACGAATTGGGTAAAAAGAACACCTTTAGCGCAAAAAACTAAATTTCCATTTTTCGGTCGAAATTTTCTAAGTTGAATGTTAAACGAATGTCGAACGCCGAACGCCTAACCAACTTCACACTTCAGACTGACATTCGAATTTACTTTTCGAGTTTCCTTGACAATTTTGACCAGATTCGAGTGGGGGAGCACGAATTGGGTCAAAACATGATGTTTCGCGCAAAAAACTCGAAATCCATTTTTGGGCTGAAATATTTTCTAAGTCGAACGCCTAACTGAAAGCCAGCCTGACATTCGATTTCACTTAAAAACTTGAAATCGGCAACAGTCTGCGACCCGTGCGTTTGGTTATGAAGATTACTACTGGGGACACACTTCCTCACCAAATTTGGTGTCGATCGGTCAACAAACGAGGCCTGTCCCCTCTGTAGGGGCCTATATATTTTTGGGTCGAAATTTTCCAAGTCCGGCGGTAAAATAATTTTTTTGGAAAACGATGAAAGTTGGACCAGATTTGATTGATAGAGCACGAATTGGGTAAAAAGAACACCTTTAGCGCAAAAAACTAAATTTCCATTTTTCGGTCGAAATTTTCTAAGTTGAATGTTAAACGAATGTCGAACGCCGAACGCCTAACCAACTTCACACTTCAGACTGACATTCGAATTTACTTTTCGAGTTTCCTTGACAATTTTGACCAGATTCGAGTGGGGGAGCACGAATTGGGTCAAAACATGATGTTTCGCGCAAAAAACTCGAAATCCATTTTTGGGCTGAAATATTTTCTAAGTCGAACGCCTAACTGAAAGCCAGCCTGACATTCGATTTCACTCAAAAACTTGAAATCGGCAACAGTCTGCGACCCGTGCGTTTGGTTATGAAGATTACTACTGGGGACACACTTCCTCACCAAATTTGGTGTCGATCGGTCAACAAACGAGGCCTGTCCCCTCTGTAGGGGCCTATATATTTTTGGGTCGAAATAATTTTTTTGGAAAACGATGAAAGTTAGACCAGATTTGATTGATAGAGCACGAATTGGGTAAAAAGAACACCTTTAGCGCATAAAACTAAATTTCCATTTTTCGGTCGAAATTTTCTAAGTTGAATGTTAAACGAATGTCGAACGCCGAACGCCTAACCAACTTCACACTTCAGACTGACATTCGAATTTCCTTTTCGAGTTTCCTTGACAATTTTGACCAGATTCGAGTGGGGGAGCACGAATTGGGTCAAAACATGATGTTTCGCGCAAAAAACTCGAAATCCATTTTTGGGCTGAAATATTTTCTAAGTCGAACGCCTAACTGAAAGCCAGCCTGACATTCGATTTCACTTAAAAACTTGAAATTTGAAAACTTGAATTTCCTTTTCGAGTTTCCTTGACAATTTTGACCAGATTCGAGTGGGGGAGCACGAATTGGGTCAAAACATGATGTTTCGCGCTAAAAACTCGAAATCCATTTTTGGGCTGAAATATTTTCTAAGTCGAACGCCTAACTGAAAGCCAGCCTGACATTCGATTTCACTTAAAAACTTGAAATCGGCAACAGTCTGCGACCCGTGCGTTTGGTTATGAAGATTACTACTGGGGACACACTTCCTCACCAAATTTGGTGTCGATCGGTCAACAAACGAGGCCTGTCCCCTCTGTAGGGGCCTATATATTTTTGGGTCGAAATAATTTTTTTGGAAAACGATGAAAGTTAGACCAGATTTGATTGATAGAGCACGAATTGGGTAAAAAGAACACCTTTAGCGCATAAAACTAAATTTCCATTTTTCGGTCGAAATTTTCTAAGTTGAATGTTAAACGAATGTCGAACGCCGAACGCCTAACCAACTTCACACTTCAGACTGACATTCGAATTTACTTTTCGAGTTTCCTTGACAATTTTGACCAGATTCGAGTGGGGGAGCACGAATTGGGTCAAAACATGATGTTTCGCGCAAAAAACTCGAAATCCATTTTTGGGCTGAAATATTTTCTAAGTCGAACGCCTAACTGAAAGCCAGCCTGACATTCGATTTCACTTAAAAACTTGAAATCGGCAACAGTCTGCGACCCGTGCGTTTGGTTATGAAGATTACTACTGGGGACACACTTCCTCACCAAATTTGGTGTCGATCGGTCAACAAACGAGGCCTGTCCCCTCTGTAGGGGCCTATATATTTTTGGGTCGAAATTTTCCAAGTCCGGCGGTAAAATAATTTTTTTGGAAAACGATGAAAGTTGGACCAGATTTGATTGATAGAGCACGAATTGGGTAAAAAGAACACCTTTAGCGCAAAAAACTAAATTTCCATTTTTCGGTCGAAATTTTCTAAGTTGAATGTTAAACGAATGTCGAACGCCGAACGCCTAACCAACTTCACACTTCAGACTGACATTCGAATTTACTTTTCGAGTTTCCTTGACAATTTTGACCAGATTCGAGTGGGGGAGCACGAATTGGGTCAAAACATGATGTTTCGCGCAAAAAACTCGAAATCCATTTTTGGGCTGAAATATTTTCTAAGTCGAACGCCTAACTGAAAGCCAGCCTGACATTCGATTTCACTCAAAAACTTGAAATCGGCAACAGTCTGCGACCCGTGCGTTTGGTTATGAAGATTACTACTGGGGACACACTTCCTCACCAAATTTGGTGTCGATCGGTCAACAAACGAGGCCTGTCCCCTCTGTAGGGGCCTATATATTTTTGGGTCGAAATAATTTTTTTGGAAAACGATGAAAGTTAGACCAGATTTGATTGATAGAGCACGAATTGGGTAAAAAGAACACCTTTAGCGCATAAAACTAAATTTCCATTTTTCGGTCGAAATTTTCTAAGTTGAATGTTAAACGAATGTCGAACGCCGAACGCCTAACCAACTTCACACTTCAGACTGACATTCGAATTTCCTTTTCGAGTTTCCTTGACAATTTTGACCAGATTCGAGTGGGGGAGCACGAATTGGGTCAAAACATGATGTTTCGCGCAAAAACTCGAAATCCATTTTTTGGGCTGAAATATTTTCTAAGTCGAACGCCTAACTGAAAGCCAGCCTGACATTCGATTTCACTTAAAAACTTGAAATTTGAAAACTTGAATTTCCTTTTCGAGTTTCCTTGACAATTTTGACCAGATTCGAGTGGGGGAGCACGAATTGGGTCAAAACATGATGTTTCGCGCTAAAAACTCGAAATCCATTTTTGGGCTGAAATATTTTCTAAGTCGAACGCCTAACTGAAAGCCAGCCTGACATTCGATTTCACTTAAAAACTTGAAATCGGCAACAGTCTGCGACCCGTGCGTTTGGTTATGAAGATTACTACTGGGGACACACTTCCTCACCAAATTTGGTGTCGATCGGTCAACAAACGAGGCCTGTCCCCTCTGTAGGGGCCTATATATTTTTGGGTCGAAATTTTCCAAGTCCGGCGGTAAAATAAATTTTTTGGAAAACGATGAAAGTTGGACCAGATTTGATTGATAGAGCACGAATTGGGTAAAAGAAACACCTTTAGCGCAAAAAACTAAATTTCCATTTTTCGGTCGAAATTTTCTAAGTTGAATGTTAAACTAATGTCGAACGCCGAACGCCTAACCAACTTCACACTTCAGACTGACATTCGAATTTACTTTCGAGTTTCCTTGACAATTTTGACCAGATTCGAGTGGGGGAGCACGAATTGGGTCAAAACATGATGTTTCGCGCTAAAACTCGAAATCCATTTTTGGGCTGAAATATTTTCTAAGTCGAACGCCTAACTGAAAGCCAGCCTGACATTCGATTTCACTTAAAAACTTGAAATCGGCAACAGTCTGCGACCCGTGCGTTTGGTTATGAAGATTACTACTGGGGACACACTTCCTCACCAAATTTGTGTCGATCGGTCAACAAACGAGGCCTGTCCCCTCTGTAGGGGCCTATATATTTTTGGGTCGAAATTTTCCAAGTCCGGCGGTAAAATAATTTTTTTGGAAAACGATGAAAGTTGGACCAGATTTGATTGATAGAGCACGAATTGGGTAAAAAGAACACCTTTAGCGCAAAAAACTAAATTTCCATTTTTCGGTCGAAATTTTCTAAGTTGAATGTTAAACTAATGTCGAACGCCGAACGCCTAACCAACTTCACACTTCAGACTGACATTCGAATTTACTTTTCGAGTTTCCTTGACAATTTTGACCAGATTCGAGTGGGGGAGCACGAATTGGGTCAAAACATGATGTTTCGCGCAAAAAACTCGAAATCCATTTTTGGGCTGAATATTTTCTAAGTCGAACGCCTAACTGAAAGCCAGCCTGACATTCGATTTCACTTAAAAACTTGAAATCGGCAACAGTCTGCGACCCGTGCGTTTGGTTATGAAGATTACTACTGGGGACACACTTCCTCACCAAATTTGGTGTCGATCGGTCAACAAACGAGGCCTGTCCCCTCTGTAGGGGCCTATATATTTTTGGGTCGAAATAATTTTTTTGGAAAACGATGAAAGTTAGACCAGATTTGATTGATAGAGCACGAATTGGGTAAAAGAACACCTTTAGCGCATAAAACTAAATTTCCATTTTTCGGTCGAAATTTTCTAAGTTGAATGTTAAACGAATGTCGAACGCCGAACGCCTAACCAACTTCACACTTCAGACTGACATTCGAATTACTTTTCGAGTTTCCTTGACAATTTTGACCAGATTCGAGTGGGGGAGCACGAATTGGGTCAAAACATGATGTTTCGCGCAAAAAACTCGAAATCCATTTTTGGGCTGAAATATTTTCTAAGTCGAACGCCTAACTGAAAGCCAGCCTGACATTCGATTTCACTTAAAAACTTGAAATCGGCAACAGTCTGTGACCCGTGCGTTTGGTTATGAAGATTACTACTGGGGACACACTTCCTCACCAAATTTGGTGTCGATCGGTCAACAAACGAGGCCTGTCCCCTCTGTAGGGGCCTATATATTTTTGGGTCGAAATTTTCCAAGTCCGGCGGTAAAATAATTTTTTTGGAAAACGATGAAAGTTGGACCAGATTTGATTGATAGAGCACGAATTGGGTAAAAAGAACACCTTTAGCGCAAAAAACTAAATTTCCATTTTTCGGTCGAAATTTTCTAAGTTGAATGTTAAACGAATGTCGAACGCCGAACGCCTAACCAACTTCACACTTCAGACTGACATTCGAATTTACTTTTCGAGTTTCCTTGACAATTTTGACCAGATTCGAGTGGGGGAGCACGAATTGGGTCAAAACATGATGTTTCGCGCAAAAAACTCGAAATCCATTTTTGGGCTGAAATATTTTCTAAGTCGAACGCCTAACTGAAAGCCAGCCTGACATTCGATTTCACTTAAAAACTTGAAATCGGCAACAGTCTGCGACCCGTGCGTTTGGTTATGAAGATTACTACTGGGGACACACTTCCTCACCAAATTTGGTGTCGATCGGTCAACAAACGAGGCCTGTCCCCTCTGTAGGGGCCTATATATTTTTGGGTCGAAATAATTTTTTTGGAAAACGATGAAAGTTAGACCAGATTTGATTGATAGAGCACGAATTGGGTAAAAAGAACACCTTTAGCGCATAAAACTAAATTTCCATTTTTCGGTCGAAATTTTCTAAGTTGAATGTTAAACGAATGTCGAACGCCGAACGCCTAACCAACTTCACACTTCAGACTGACATTCGAATTTACTTTTCGAGTTTCCTTGACAATTTTGACCAGATTCGAGTGGGGGAGCACGAATTGGGTCAAAACATGATGTTTCGCGCAAAAAACTCGAAATCCATTTTTGGGCTGAAATATTTTCTAAGTCGAACGCCTAACTGAAAGCCAGCCTGACATTCGATTTCACTTAAAAACTTGAAATCGGCAACAGTCTGTGACCCGTGCGTTTGGTTATGAAGATTACTACTGGGGACACACTTCCTCACCAAATTTGGTGTCGATCGGTCAACAAACGAGGCCTGTCCCCTCTGTAGGGGCCTATATATTTTTGGGTCGAAATTTTCCAAGTCCGGCGGTAAAATAATTTTTTTGGAAAACGATGAAAGTTGGACCAGATTTGATTGATAGAGCACGAATTGGGTAAAAAGAACACCTTTAGCGCAAAAAACTAAATTTCCATTTTTCGGTCGAAATTTTCTAAGTTGAATGTTAAACGAATGTCGAACGCCGAACGCCTAACCAACTTCACACTTCAGACTGACATTCGAATTTACTTTTCGAGTTTCCTTGACAATTTTGACCAGATTCGAGTGGGGGAGCACGAATTGGGTCAAAACATGATGTTTCGCGCAAAAAACTCGAAATCCATTTTTGGGCTGAAATATTTTCTAAGTCGAACGCCTAACTGAAAGCCAGCCTGACATTCGATTTCACTTAAAAACTTGAAATCGGCAACAGTCTGCGACCCGTGCGTTTGGTTATGAAGATTACTACTGGGGACACACTTCCTCACCAAATTTGGTGTCGATCGGTCAACAAACGAGGCCTGTCCCCTCTGTAGGGGCCTATATATTTTTGGGTCGAAATAATTTTTTTGGAAAACGATGAAAGTTAGACCAGATTTGATTGATAGAGCACGAATTGGGTAAAAAGAACACCTTTAGCGCATAAAACTAAATTTCCATTTTTCGGTCGAAATTTTCTAAGTTGAATGTTAAACGAATGTCGAACGCCGAACGCCTAACCAACTTCACACTTCAGACTGACATTCGAATTTCCTTTTCGAGTTTCCTTGACAATTTTGACCAGATTCGAGTGGGGGAGCACGAATTGGGTCAAAACATGATGTTTCGCGCAAAAAACTCGAAATCCATTTTTGGGCTGAAATATTTTCTAAGTCGAACGCCTAACTGAAAGCCAGCCTGACATTCGATTTCACTTAAAAACTTGAAATTTGAAAACTTGAATTTCCTTTTCGAGTTTCCTTGACAATTTTGACCAGATTCGAGTGGGGGAGCACGAATTGGGTCAAAACATGATGTTTCGCGCTAAAAACTCGAAATCCATTTTTGGGCTGAAATATTTTCTAAGTCGAACGCCTAACTGAAAGCCAGCCTGACATTCGATTTCACTTAAAAACTTGAAATCGGCAACAGTCTGCGACCCGTGCGTTTGGTTATGAAGATTACTACTGGGGACACACTTCCTCACCAAATTTGGTGTCGATCGGTCAACAAACGAGGCCTGTCCCCTCTGTAGGGGCCTATATATTTTTGGGTCGAAATTTTCCAAGTCCGGCGGTAAAATAAATTTTTTGGAAAACGATGAAAGTTGGACCAGATTTGATTGATAGAGCACGAATTGGGTAAAAAGAACACCTTTAGCGCAAAAAACTAAATTTCCATTTTTCGGTCGAAATTTTCTAAGTTGAATGTTAAACTAATGTCGAACGCCGAACGCCTAACCAACTTCACACTTCAGACTGACATTCGAATTTACTTTTCGAGTTTCCTTGACAATTTTGACCAGATTCGAGTGGGGGAGCACGAATTGGGTCAAAACATGATGTTTCGCGCTAAAAACTCGAAATCCATTTTTGGGCTGAAATATTTTCTAAGTCGAACGCCTAACTGAAAGCCAGCCTGACATTCGATTTCACTTAAAAACTTGAAATCGGCAACAGTCTGCGACCCGTGCGTTTGGTTATGAAGATTACTACTGGGGACACACTTCCTCACCAAATTTGGTGTCGATCGGTCAACAAACGAGGCCTGTCCCCTCTGTAGGGGCCTATATATTTTTGGGTCGAAATTTTCCAAGTCCGGCGGTAAAATAATTTTTTTGGAAAACGATGAAAGTTGGACCAGATTTGATTGATAGAGCACGAATTGGGTAAAAAGAACACCTTTAGCGCAAAAAACTAAATTTCCATTTTTCGGTCGAAATTTTCTAAGTTGAATGTTAAACTAATGTCGAACGCCGAACGCCTAACCAACTTCACACTTCAGACTGACATTCGAATTTACTTTTCGAGTTTCCTTGACAATTTTGACCAGATTCGAGTGGGGGAGCACGAATTGGGTCAAAACATGATGTTTCGCGCAAAAAACTCGAAATCCATTTTTGGGCTGAAATATTTTCTAAGTCGAACGCCTAACTGAAAGCCAGCCTGACATTCGATTTCACTTAAAAACTTGAAATCGGCAACAGTCTGCGACCCGTGCGTTTGGTTATGAAGATTACTACTGGGGACACACTTCCTCACCAAATTTGGTGTCGATCGGTCAACAAACGAGGCCTGTCCCCTCTGTAGGGGCCTATATATTTTTGGGTCGAAATAATTTTTTTGGAAAACGATGAAAGTTAGACCAGATTTGATTGATAGAGCACGAATTGGGTAAAAAGAACACCTTTAGCGCATAAAACTAAATTTCCATTTTTCGGTCGAAATTTTCTAAGTTGAATGTTAAACGAATGTCGAACGCCGAACGCCTAACCAACTTCACACTTCAGACTGACATTCGAATTTACTTTTCGAGTTTCCTTGACAATTTTGACCAGATTCGAGTGGGGGAGCACGAATTGGGTCAAAACATGATGTTTCGCGCAAAAAACTCGAAATCCATTTTTGGGCTGAAATATTTTCTAAGTCGAACGCCTAACTGAAAGCCAGCCTGACATTCGATTTCACTTAAAAACTTGAAATCGGCAACAGTCTGTGACCCGTGCGTTTGGTTATGAAGATTACTACTGGGGACACACTTCCTCACCAAATTTGGTGTCGATCGGTCAACAAACGAGGCCTGTCCCCTCTGTAGGGGCCTATATATTTTTGGGTCGAAATTTTCCAAGTCCGGCGGTAAAATAATTTTTTTGGAAAACGATGAAAGTTGGACCAGATTTGATTGATAGAGCACGAATTGGGTAAAAAGAACACCTTTAGCGCAAAAAACTAAATTTCCATTTTTCGGTCGAAATTTTCTAAGTTGAATGTTAAACGAATGTCGAACGCCGAACGCCTAACCAACTTCACACTTCAGACTGACATTCGAATTTACTTTTCGAGTTTCCTTGACAATTTTGACCAGATTCGAGTGGGGGAGCACGAATTGGGTCAAAACATGATGTTTCGCGCAAAAAACTCGAAATCCATTTTTGGGCTGAAATATTTTCTAAGTCGAACGCCTAACTGAAAGCCAGCCTGACATTCGATTTCACTTAAAAACTTGAAATCGGCAACAGTCTGCGACCCGTGCGTTTGGTTATGAAGATTACTACTGGGGACACACTTCCTCACCAAATTTGGTGTCGATCGGTCAACAAACGAGGCCTGTCCCCTCTGTAGGGGCCTATATATTTTTGGGTCGAAATAATTTTTTTGGAAAACGATGAAAGTTAGACCAGATTTGATTGATAGAGCACGAATTGGGTAAAAAGAACACCTTTAGCGCATAAAACTAAATTTCCATTTTTCGGTCGAAATTTTCTAAGTTGAATGTTAAACGAATGTCGAACGCCGAACGCCTAACCAACTTCACACTTCAGACTGACATTCGAATTTACTTTTCGAGTTTCCTTGACAATTTTGACCAGATTCGAGTGGGGGAGCACGAATTGGGTCAAAACATGATGTTTCGCGCAAAAAACTCGAAATCCATTTTTGGGCTGAAATATTTTCTAAGTCGAACGCCTAACTGAAAGCCAGCCTGACATTCGATTTCACTTAAAAACTTGAAATCGGCAACAGTCTGTGACCCGTGCGTTTGGTTATGAAGATTACTACTGGGGACACACTTCCTCACCAAATTTGGTGTCGATCGGTCAACAAACGAGGCCTGTCCCCTCTGTAGGGGCCTATATATTTTTGGGTCGAAATTTTCCAAGTCCGGCGGTAAAATAATTTTTTTGGAAAACGATGAAAGTTGGACCAGATTTGATTGATAGAGCACGAATTGGGTAAAAAGAACACCTTTAGCGCAAAAAACTAAATTTCCATTTTTCGGTCGAAATTTTCTAAGTTGAATGTTAAACGAATGTCGAACGCCGAACGCCTAACCAACTTCACACTTCAGACTGACATTCGAATTTACTTTTCGAGTTTCCTTGACAATTTTGACCAGATTCGAGTGGGGGAGCACGAATTGGGTCAAAACATGATGTTTCGCGCAAAAAACTCGAAATCCATTTTTGGGCTGAAATATTTTCTAAGTCGAACGCCTAACTGAAAGCCAGCCTGACATTCGATTTCACTTAAAAACTTGAAATCGGCAACAGTCTGCGACCCGTGCGTTTGGTTATGAAGATTACTACTGGGGACACACTTCCTCACCAAATTTGGTGTCGATCGGTCAACAAACGAGGCCTGTCCCCTCTGTAGGGGCCTATATATTTTTGGGTCGAAATAATTTTTTTGGAAAACGATGAAAGTTAGACCAGATTTGATTGATAGAGCACGAATTGGGTAAAAAGAACACCTTTAGCGCATAAAACTAAATTTCCATTTTTCGGTCGAAATTTTCTAAGTTGAATGTTAAACGAATGTCGAACGCCGAACGCCTAACCAACTTCACACTTCAGACTGACATTCGAATTTCCTTTTCGAGTTTCCTTGACAATTTTGACCAGATTCGAGTGGGGGAGCACGAATTGGGTCAAAACATGATGTTTCGCGCAAAAAACTCGAAATCCATTTTTGGGCTGAAATATTTTCTAAGTCGAACGCCTAACTGAAAGCCAGCCTGACATTCGATTTCACTTAAAAACTTGAAATTTGAAAACTTGAATTTCCTTTTCGAGTTTCCTTGACAATTTTGACCAGATTCGAGTGGGGGAGCACGAATTGGGTCAAAACATGATGTTTCGCGCTAAAAACTCGAAATCCATTTTTGGGCTGAAATATTTTCTAAGTCGAACGCCTAACTGAAAGCCAGCCTGACATTCGATTTCACTTAAAAACTTGAAATCGGCAACAGTCTGCGACCCGTGCGTTTGGTTATGAAGATTACTACTGGGGACACACTTCCTCACCAAATTTGGTGTCGATCGGTCAACAAACGAGGCCTGTCCCCTCTGTAGGGGCCTATATATTTTTGGGTCGAAATTTTCCAAGTCCGGCGGTAAAATAATTTTTTTGGAAAACGATGAAAGTTGGACCAGATTTGATTGATAGAGCACGAATTGGGTAAAAAGAACACCTTTAGCGCAAAAAACTAAATTTCCATTTTTCGGTCGAAATTTTCTAAGTTGAATGTTAAACTAATGTCGAACGCCGAACGCCTAACCAACTTCACACTTCAGACTGACATTCGAATTTACTTTTCGAGTTTCCTTGACAATTTTGACCAGATTCGAGTGGGGGAGCACGAATTGGGTCAAAACATGATGTTTCGCGCAAAAAACTCGAAATCCATTTTTGGGCTGAAATATTTTCTAAGTCGAACGCCTAACTGAAAGCCAGCCTGACATTCGATTTCACTTAAAAACTTGAAATCGGCAACAGTCTGCGACCCGTGCGTTTGGTTATGAAGATTACTACTGGGGACACACTTCCTCACCAAATTTGGTGTCGATCGGTCAACAAACGAGGCCTGTCCCCTCTGTAGGGGCCTATATATTTTTGGGTCGAAATAATTTTTTTGGAAAACGATGAAAGTTAGACCAGATTTGATTGATAGAGCACGAATTGGGTAAAAAGAACACCTTTAGCGCATAAAACTAAATTTCCATTTTTCGGTCGAAATTTTCTAAGTTGAATGTTAAACGAATGTCGAACGCCGAACGCCTAACCAACTTCACACTTCAGACTGACATTCGAATTTCCTTTTCGAGTTTCCTTGACAATTTTGACCAGATTCGAGTGGGGGAGCACGAATTGGGTCAAAACATGATGTTTCGCGCAAAAAACTCGAAATCCATTTTTGGGCTGAAATATTTTCTAAGTCGAACGCCTAACTGAAAGCCAGCCTGACATTCGATTTCACTTAAAAACTTGAAATTTGAAAACTTGAATTTCCTTTTCGAGTTTCCTTGACAATTTTGACCAGATTCGAGTGGGGGAGCACGAATTGGGTCAAAACATGATGTTTCGCGCTAAAAACTCGAAATCCATTTTTGGGCTGAAATATTTTCTAAGTCGAACGCCTAACTGAAAGCCAGCCTGACATTCGATTTCACTTAAAAACTTGAAATCGGCAACAGTCTGCGACCCGTGCGTTTGGTTATGAAGATTACTACTGGGGACACACTTCCTCACCAAATTTGGTGTCGATCGGTCAACAAACGAGGCCTGTCCCCTCTGTAGGGGCCTATATATTTTTGGGTCGAAATTTTCCAAGTCCGGCGGTAAAATAATTTTTTTGGAAAACGATGAAAGTTGGACCAGATTTGATTGATAGAGCACGAATTGGGTAAAAAGAACACCTTTAGCGCATAAAACAAAATTTCCATTTTTCGGTCGAAATTTTCTAAGTTGAATGTTAAACGAATGTCGAACGCCGAACGCCTAACCAACTTCACACTTCAGACTGACATTCGAATTTACTTTTCGAGTTTCCTTGACAATTTTGACCAGATTCGAGTGGGGGAGCACGAATTGGGTCAAAACATGATGTTTCGCGCAAAAAACTCGAAATCCATTTTTGGGCTGAAATATTTTCTAAGTCGAACGCCTAACTGAAAGCCAGCCTGACATTCGATTTCACTTAAAAACTTGAAATCGGCAACAGTCTGCGACCCGTGCGTTTGGTTATGAAGATTACTACTGGGGACACACTTCCTCACCAAATTTGGTGTCGATCGGTCAACAAACGAGGCCTGTCCCCTCTGTAGGGGCCTATATATTTTTGGGTCGAAATTTTCCAAGTCCGGCGGTAAAATAATTTTTTTGGAAAACGATGAAAGTTGGACCAGATTTGATTGATAGAGCACGAATTGGGTAAAAAGAACACCTTTAGCGCAAAAAACTAAATTTCCATTTTTCGGTCGAAATTTTCTAAGTTGAATGTTAAACTAATGTCGAACGCCGAACGCCTAACCAACTTCACACTTCAGACTGACATTCGAATTTACTTTTCGAGTTTCCTTGACAATTTTGACCAGATTCGAGTGGGGGAGCACGAATTGGGTCAAAACATGATGTTTCGCGCAAAAAACTCGAAATCCATTTTTGGGCTGAAATATTTTCTAAGTCGAACGCCTAACTGAAAGCCAGCCTGACATTCGATTTCACTTAAAAACTTGAAATCGGCAACAGTCTGCGACCCGTGCGTTTGGTTATGAAGATTACTACTGGGGACACACTTCCTCACCAAATTTGGTGTCGATCGGTCAACAAACGAGGCCTGTCCCCTCTGTAGGGGCCTATATATTTTTGGGTCGAAATAATTTTTTTGGAAAACGATGAAAGTTAGACCAGATTTGATTGATAGAGCACGAATTGGGTAAAAAGAACACCTTTAGCGCATAAAACTAAATTTCCATTTTTCGGTCGAAATTTTCTAAGTTGAATGTTAAACGAATGTCGAACGCCGAACGCCTAACCAACTTCACACTTCAGACTGACATTCGAATTTCCTTTTCGAGTTTCCTTGACAATTTTGACCAGATTCGAGTGGGGGAGCACGAATTGGGTCAAAACATGATGTTTCGCGCAAAAAACTCGAAATCCATTTTTGGGCTGAAATATTTTCTAAGTCGAACGCCTAACTGAAAGCCAGCCTGACATTCGATTTCACTTAAAAACTTGAAATTTGAAAACTTGAATTTCCTTTTCGAGTTTCCTTGACAATTTTGACCAGATTCGAGTGGGGGAGCACGAATTGGGTCAAAACATGATGTTTCGCGCTAAAAACTCGAAATCCATTTTTGGGCTGAAATATTTTCTAAGTCGAACGCCTAACTGAAAGCCAGCCTGACATTCGATTTCACTTAAAAACTTGAAATCGGCAACAGTCTGCGACCCGTGCGTTTGGTTATGAAGATTACTACTGGGGACACACTTCCTCACCAAATTTGGTGTCGATCGGTCAACAAACGAGGCCTGTCCCCTCTGTAGGGGCCTATATATTTTTGGGTCGAAATTTTCCAAGTCCGGCGGTAAAATAAATTTTTTGGAAAACGATGAAAGTTGGACCAGATTTGATTGATAGAGCACGAATTGGGTAAAAAGAACACCTTTAGCGCAAAAAACTAAATTTCCATTTTTCGGTCGAAATTTTCTAAGTTGAATGTTAAACTAATGTCGAACGCCGAACGCCTAACCAACTTCACACTTCAGACTGACATTCGAATTTACTTTTCGAGTTTCCTTGACAATTTTGACCAGATTCGAGTGGGGGAGCACGAATTGGGTCAAAACATGATGTTTCGCGCTAAAAACTCGAAATCCATTTTTGGGCTGAAATATTTTCTAAGTCGAACGCCTAACTGAAAGCCAGCCTGACATTCGATTTCACTTAAAAACTTGAAATCGGCAACAGTCTGCGACCCGTGCGTTTGGTTATGAAGATTACTACTGGGGACACACTTCCTCACCAAATTTGGTGTCGATCGGTCAACAAACGAGGCCTGTCCCCTCTGTAGGGGCCTATATATTTTTGGGTCGAAATTTTCCAAGTCCGGCGGTAAAATAAATTTTTTGGAAAACGATGAAAGTTGGACCAGATTTGATTGATAGAGCACGAATTGGGTAAAAAGAACACCTTTAGCGCAAAAAACTAAATTTCCATTTTTCGGTCGAAATTTTCTAAGTTGAATGTTAAACTAATGTCGAACGCCGAACGCCTAACCAACTTCACACTTCAGACTGACATTCGAATTTACTTTTCGAGTTTCCTTGACAATTTTGACCAGATTCGAGTGGGGGAGCACGAATTGGGTCAAAACATGATGTTTCGCGCAAAAAACTCGAAATCCATTTTTGGGCTGAAATATTTTCTAAGTCGAACGCCTAACTGAAAGCCAGCTTGACATTCGATTTCACTTAAAAACTTGAAATCGGCAACAGTCTGCGACCCGTGCGTTTGGTTATGAAGATTACTACTGGGGACACACTTCCTCACCAAATTTGGTGTCGATCGGTCAACAAACGAGGCCTGTCCCCTCTGTAGGGGCCTATATATTTTTGGGTCGAAATTTTCCAAGTCCGGCGGTAAAATAATTTTTTTGGAAAACGATGAAAGTTGGACCAGATTTGATTGATAGAGCACGAATTGGGTAAAAAGAACACCTTTAGCGCATAAAACAAAATTTCCATTTTTCGGTCGAAATTTTCTAAGTTGAATGTTAAACGAATGTCGAACGCCGAACGCCTAACCAACTTCACACTTCAGACTGACATTCGAATTTACTTTTCGAGTTTCCTTGACAATTTTGACCAGATTCGAGTGGGGGAGCACGAATTGGGTCAAAACATGATGTTTCGCGCAAAAAACTCGAAATCCATTTTTGGGCTGAAATATTTTCTAAGTCGAACGCCTAACTGAAAGCCAGCCTGACATTCGATTTCACTTAAAAACTTGAAATCGGCAACAGTCTGCGACCCGTGCGTTTGGTTATGAAGATTACTACTGGGGACACACTTCCTCACCAAATTTGGTGTCGATCGGTCAACAAACGAGGCCTGTCCCCTCTGTAGGGGCCTATATATTTTTGGGTCGAAATTTTCCAAGTCCGGCG
Source organism: Siphonodentalium dalli (assembly GCA_032622095.1). NCBI lineage: Eukaryota > Metazoa > Mollusca > Scaphopoda > Gadilida > Siphonodentaliidae > Siphonodentalium > Siphonodentalium dalli. The sequence continues at coordinate 129,871,721 of CP136068.1, read as the reverse complement.
GTAAAATAATTTTTTTGGAAAACGATGAAAGTTGGACCAGATTTGATTGATAGAGCACGAATTGGGTAAAAAGAACACCTTTAGCGCAAAAAACTAAATTTCCATTTTTCGGTCGAAATTTTCTAAGTTGAATGTTAAACTAATGTCGAACGCCGAACGCCTAACCAACTTCACACTTCAGACTGACATTCGAATTTACTTTTCGAGTTTCCTTGACAATTTTGACCAGATTCGAGTGGGGGAGCACGAATTGGGTCAAAACATGATGTTTCGCGCAAAAAACTCGAAATCCATTTTTGGGCTGAAATATTTTCTAAGTCGAACGCCTAACTGAAAGCCAGCCTGACATTCGATTTCACTTAAAAACTTGAAATCGGCAACAGTCTGCGACCCGTGCGTTTGGTTATGAAGATTACTACTGGGGACACACTTCCTCACCAAATTTGGTGTCGATCGGTCAACAAACGAGGCCTGTCCCCTCTGTAGGGGCCTATATATTTTTGGGTCGAAATTTTCCAAGTCCGGCGGTAAAATAATTTTTTTGGAAAACGATGAAAGTTGGACCAGATTTGATTGATAGAGCACGAATTGGGTAAAAAGAACACCTTTAGCGCAAAAAACTAAATTTCCATTTTTCGGTCGAAATTTTCTAAGTTGAATGTTAAACTAATGTCGAACGCCGAACGCCTAACCAACTTCACACTTCAGACTGACATTCGAATTTACTTTTCGAGTTTCCTTGACAATTTTGACCAGATTCGAGTGGGGGAGCACGAATTGGGTCAAAACATGATGTTTCGCGCAAAAAACTCGAAATCCATTTTTGGGCTGAAATATTTTCTAAGTCGAACGCCTAACTGAAAGCCAGCCTGACATTCGATTTCACTTAAAAACTTGAAATCGGCAACAGTCTGCGACCCGTGCGTTTGGTTATGAAGATTACTACTGGGGACACACTTCCTCACCAAATTTGGTGTCGATCGGTCAACAAACGAGGCCTGTCCCCTCTGTAGGGGCCTATATATTTTTGGGTCGAAATAATTTTTTTGGAAAACGATGAAAGTTAGACCAGATTTGATTGATAGAGCACGAATTGGGTAAAAAGAACACCTTTAGCGCATAAAACTAAATTTCCATTTTTCGGTCGAAATTTTCTAAGTTGAATGTTAAACGAATGTCGAACGCCGAACGCCTAACCAACTTCACACTTCAGACTGACATTCGAATTTCCTTTTCGAGTTTCCTTGACAATTTTGACCAGATTCGAGTGGGGGAGCACGAATTGGGTCAAAACATGATGTTTCGCGCAAAAAACTCGAAATCCATTTTTGGGCTGAAATATTTTCTAAGTCGAACGCCTAACTGAAAGCCAGCCTGACATTCGATTTCACTTAAAAACTTGAAATTTGAAAACTTGAATTTCCTTTTCGAGTTTCCTTGACAATTTTGACCAGATTCGAGTGGGGGAGCACGAATTGGGTCAAAACATGATGTTTCGCGCTAAAAACTCGAAATCCATTTTTGGGCTGAAATATTTTCTAAGTCGAACGCCTAACTGAAAGCCAGCCTGACATTCGATTTCACTTAAAAACTTGAAATCGGCAACAGTCTGCGACCCGTGCGTTTGGTTATGAAGATTACTACTGGGGACACACTTCCTCACCAAATTTGGTGTCGATCGGTCAACAAACGAGGCCTGTCCCCTCTGTAGGGGCCTATATATTTTTGGGTCGAAATTTTCCAAGTCCGGCGGTAAAATAAATTTTTTGGAAAACGATGAAAGTTGGACCAGATTTGATTGATAGAGCACGAATTGGGTAAAAAGAACACCTTTAGCGCAAAAAACTAAATTTCCATTTTTCGGTCGAAATTTTCTAAGTTGAATGTTAAACTAATGTCGAACGCCGAACGCCTAACCAACTTCACACTTCAGACTGACATTCGAATTTACTTTTCGAGTTTCCTTGACAATTTTGACCAGATTCGAGTGGGGGAGCACGAATTGGGTCAAAACATGATGTTTCGCGCAAAAAACTCGAAATCCATTTTTGGGCTGAAATATTTTCTAAGTCGAACGCCTAACTGAAAGCCAGCTTGACATTCGATTTCACTTAAAAACTTGAAATCGGCAACAGTCTGCGACCCGTGCGTTTGGTTATGAAGATTACTACTGGGGACACACTTCCTCACCAAATTTGGTGTCGATCGGTCAACAAACGAGGCCTGTCCCCTCTGTAGGGGCCTATATATTTTTGGGTCGAAATTTTCCAAGTCCGGCGTAAAATAATTTTTTTGGAAAACGATGAAAGTTGGACCAGATTTGATTGATAGAGCACGAATTGGGTAAAAAGAACACCTTTAGCGCAAAAAACTAAATTTCCATTTTTCGGTCGAAATTTTCTAAGTTGAATGTTAAACTAATGTCGAACGCCGAACGCCTAACCAACTTCACACTTCAGACTGACATTCGAATTTACTTTTCGAGTTTCCTTGACAATTTTGACCAGATTCGAGTGGGGGAGCACGAATTGGGTCAAAACATGATGTTTCGCGCAAAAAACTCGAAATCCATTTTTCGGTCGAAATTTTCTAAGTCCAGCGATCGTCTGGAAAATGGGAAAACCGGTGAAATTTCAGAAAATTCGAGCGGGGGACCACGAAATGGACCAATAGAGCACCTCTCCCGCCAAAACCCGAAATTGGACTTTTAATGAAATTTTCTAAGTCGAATGTCAACCGAATGTCGAACGCCGAACGCCTAACCAACTTCACGCGAATGTCAACCGAATGTCGAACGCCGAACGCCTAACTAACTTCACACACCTCATGAAACTTGCAAAATTCACTGAGTGGAATTGTCACAAAACAGATAGAAGTCATTTACATGTATAAAAGCAATGGCAAATAATTTGTCATATCCCACCATATAAAATTTAGTATTTATATAGGAAAATTTAAGTTCGATCTAGAAATTTCGAAACATGGGTCAGCTTTTGACATCCGGTGCAATATCTAATCACCAACTTTTCATATTATATATACCAAATCCACACCGTTAGTGGGTATCTTTATTTTCAAAAACAACTGTATATTAACACAACACATTATTTCAATTAAATTGTTTCGGGTATATTCAACATTCAAAGTTGGGCACTGACCGAATGAAGAATGCGGTCCAACTGCAAACGCAATGGGGTACCACGCGTGGTCAGCCGCGGTATAATTGACTGTGGTTAATCACATGGACTCGCTTGAGTTTTGCGGTAATACCAGTGGTCAACCTTGTTAAAGGCATTGATGTCCTTCGCGATGGTTATGCTGTTAAAACAGACATACCCGTTAAAACTGCCATAAACAAAAAGAATATTAAAATATAGACATATTTTATTCTTATACCAATCATCAATATCAAGTCAATGTCAAGTTTGTATGCTGTGTGATGTAAATACAAGCCAGATTTATCTCTGTTTACATAACAAAGCATACAAACTTGACAATAACATACTATTTTCGCAATATTTATGATTGGAATAAAAACAATGTCTGTCAAATTTTTAGTATTCTTTTTGTTATGGAGGTTTTAACGGAAGTGACTGTTTTAACAGCAATACCCACCGTGAAGGTCATCCGTGCCTTTAAGGAGGGTCGATTAATTAGAGCATAGCTGTACATGTAACAGATATTTGTGTGTTAGTTGTGAATGAAGTATTAAATGTATTATATTAGAGTGTTGCTAACCCATATTATTGCTAGAGTTTCCAGTTGTATGGTAGAGCCTGTTACAAGGCGAGGTGGGACCAATACCACACGATGCGAATCGCGATTTGTGCACATGTGTAATGACATTGGTTCGCATCATGGTACTACTAACGTAGTAATCTTTAATGTCTATACTGGTAATAATATTACATGCTAGTTCAAATGTATAGTACCAGTGTCTTACAGTACATGTATGCATGCTTTTTAAATACATGAACCCGTAGCATATCTGTTCTGCAGTAATGAATTGTGATTGAATTGTCAAACTATTCTATGTTATTTCTGAAGATTCATAGTAATGTTTAATTCCAACATGCATATTTACATGTACATTATCTGACAGTACTGGTATCAGTACTGCCCATTTCGAATGGGACTGTAGTTAAAATGTCTAAGTGTGTTAGCCTGTTAGGCTGCCAACAAACATGGGCTACATTGCTAAATATGGATCCTCTTCGTGATTTTTTTTTCTTCTGCAAAGCACATTAAAGCAATCATGAACGATTACTGATGAAAACATTAAATATTGCAGAAGAAATTGAACGATGCCCTGTCTGATTTAACACTCTTATTAAAATTAGTATTCCTTCAGCTATGGGGGTGAATCATGTTTCATTTCAGTCAAGAAACCCACCTCTCTCAATGCAGTCATTATATTTATATTTTTCTCTTAGTCGATTTCCATATATTAAGTAGGGTTTAATCCTGGGACCGGGAATTCCCGGGTTCCCGGTTCCGGCAGAACCGGGAATCAAAGTCCCTATATAATTAGCGTAATACCGTCTAATACGTTCGATATTAGAGCCAAATTCAATGTATGATTTCTTTTTATAGAACAAAAGTTATTAAGTGATGCCTGGTTCCAGCGCTTGTCATCACAATTTATGTAAACAAACATGGTGCTATAACCCAATTGTCGATAAATAAACCATGATTACTAAATCAAGAATACCCGTAAGTACTGTATACCAAATTTCAATGTATCCATATTGTAAATTTAGTTTCTGATGATTATTTTTGTAGTCATTTATTCAAAAATTTATTTCCGATCAAAAAGAGTGTTTTAGAAAACTCTTGAGATTTGATGGGTGGGTTTCTCAACTCAAATAAAATTGTTTCTACCCCCAAAGTCGAAGAATAGTTAATTGGGAGCATTAATCATACAGGGTGACTTCATACTCTGCAGAAATTAAAAATAACGTGAAGAGAACTCCATCACATTTCTTTCACATGAAAATATCATGTGAAAGTAATGGGATGGAGTTCTCTTGACTTTATTATAATACAGGTTCATGTACATGTATGCAGGGATGTGGCTAGAGGGGGGGGTGTGGGGGGGGGGTGTCTCACCCCCCCCCAAGCAGAGAGCTATATTTTCAATAGTTGGAAATTTCATACCTGCCACAACGAAATTTCACACCAACAATAGGTTTAAAATGTTCTTGTAGTTTGATTATAAAACAATTTATTGGGGGGAATTTATTGTTTTTCGACCAATATTTGCATATGTTCCTATTTTTGGTCAAAAGTTTTGACAGAAATGGTCATCAGTTGGAAATTTTCCAACCTTAGGGGGGTGACAGGTTGGAAATTTCCAACACTTGGAAAGCTTGTGTCCTGGTCCCTCCCACGTGGCCAGTCAAAAATTTCTAGTTAATTTAAGAAAACAATATTGTCATACAATTGGTCAACATTGTCATTGGAATTGTCATCAGTTGGAAATTTTCCAACCTTAGTGGGGGTGTAGGGTTTGAAATTTCCAACAGTAGGAAGGCTTGAGGCTAGTCTAGATGTTAGGATTTTGCGATTTTCTTGTTCAGATTTCAAAAATTTTCGCACACCGGGCCGAACCATGGTCGGCCCGGTGTGTCATTGCCCCATCCACATGGCCAATACAAAACTGCTAATTAGTTTAGCAAAACAATATTTTACTACATTTGGTCAAACTTGTAGACATAAATGGTCATCAGTTGAAGAATTTCCAACCTGAGGGGGAGCATGAGGTTTGAAATTTCCAACACTAGGAAAGCTTCAATTGAGGCCATGCAGTCTAGTTGCTAGGATTTGCGATTTTCTTGTATAGTTTTCAAAATTTTCTCACACCGGGCCGAACAACCATGGTCGGCCCGGTGTTTCCTGGTCTGTTGTCGGTAGCTGTGTGCATTTGTCTGGAATTAGATCACTAGTTGTTTTTTTTTGGGGAAATTTTCAGGTTAAAATATCTTAATGTTATCATACTGGGAAAATAGAAGCATGGCTTATGAATATATAGGAAATTAGGCCTGATCATGAGGTACAAGGGGGGGGGGGGTGCAAATGGAATTATGCAAAAAGTTGTGTTGGTGTGATTCCGACTCAATGGGGGGGGTGTGCAGTTGGAAATTCCCAAGGTGGACCCCCCCCCCAGCGGAGACCCTCTAGCCACATCCCTGCATGTATGCTGCAGTCTAAAATATCTCCATGCTAACTACCTTGTATTTTCATCGATTTGAGTCTATTCAAGGGAGTTCATCTCCCTTGAATAGACTCAAAATGATGAAAATAGTTAGCACGGAGATATTTTAGATTACAGCATGCATGTACAACAATAAAGTTACATATTTCACATGAAATTTGTACAAATCTGTCCCATTTATTGTCAACTTATTGTTATTCCTGTAAAAGCTTTCATTACATGTGCAAGCAGGTAATTACTTATACTACAGGTGCCAGTACGTACCATGTACATGTACTAGTCTATTTGGGGCTAGATCATTCTATGTCGCTCAGTGGGTTTAGTTTGCAGAATTGGTGCAGTTACACACTGATTCTTTGTGGCCTCTTTGCAAATGCAGGCCTCTTGCTACATTTACATGTACCGGTACTAGTAGTCATTCGGTGCAATTTGGATTTTTGGATGAAAACAAAAAATCAATAAGTCCAAACAATTGGAACAATTTGAACGATATTTAAAGCAGTCAAATAACTGGACCAATGCACGAGGTCACACAACCATTAACTCAATCATGTACATTGCGTTAGTCAGTGTTCGTTACTAGTAGTTTGATGAGTTCGAATGTCGGGAAGTTCGATAATTTGAGGGTTCAATTGTCCAACGGTTCAATTCATGGTACCCGAGTTTGAAAGTATGGATTGTGTTGACAATACATTAAATGTTATATACATCTATTACTCTCATACAAAATAAATTACTCGAGACATAACTTGTATTGTCCATAAAATATACACAAATTAATGCATTTTTATCCAATTGATAGTTTACACATACATCTACTGATGCTTTGTGGAAGATATGTTGTGTGTAAATGGGTGTCTATAATGATACCTGACTGCGTCGCTATAAACTGGGCTTATGCAATTTTTTGAAACAATGTATACTCTAAAATAAACAAACAGTGGGACTATTAAACACCCAGGTTATCAGACTCTCGGACTAATGCTCAGCACCCAAATGATTTCCGCTTGGATCTCACATATTTACAGATAAACAAATTGTTAAGTGAATCAGCTACATGTACAGGTACTTGTAAATGAAATACATTGAAAACATTTATACCATTTTGAACCAGTACGCAGGATTCATACCCCTCTGCTAATTTGGTACTCGGGATTCATTTGCGCAGTTTAACCGGTATTCAGGATTCAACAAAGAGGACGGTTCGCAGCTTCTATGGCACAAAATAAATTTTTGTTTTACTACTTTCCAGCCCAAATGACATTTATGATGCAATTCAGTTTATAATCTATTGGTATGTAGAAGTTATGGATACAACTTCAGCAAATACATTTATATGAAATCTATATCATTAGTTTATATTAGTTTCGTTCTCAATATTTTCTTACTTGTAACTGGTACGCATGATTCACCTTTTTACATTAATTGGTATTGGGGGCGACACATTGCAGACTGGTCTATTGAATGTGATTGGCCTTTATGGGGTGTTACATCCACCCCCACCCCGCCCCGCCACCCATGGTTACTGAATACTAGTTAACAAATATCTCATATTTGCTGAAATAGTATCCAAAACATCAACACATCATCTCTTTGGGTTGGCAAATACTAAAAATGTGTTTAATTTTGTGCTATAATATCTGCATGCCAGCCTTTTTGTTGAATCCTGAATGTTATTTTGCCATATGAATTCCTAGTACCAGATAACATTGGGTATGTATATAGCGTATCGCCTGAAAAATGCCCGAATGCCGCATACAAACTGGGGTGTGTGTGAGTGTATGTGGCACCCTCCTTGATCATAGTCTGTATTCTACCGGGTATGTTAACCATTTCGAGGTGGTGCAATTAAATTGTTTGTTTAATTTCTAGCATCTGAATACTATTTATAGTATACTATCTGACCAATTGCTACTGCTATCAAAAAAGGTTAAAGATGGTGCGTCTCTTTCCCAAAATTCTGTTTACATGTACATTTGGGGGGGGGGCTTATGAGTCAGATAATAATAGGCGACATGTCCTTCTACAGAAATAATGTTTTCTTATGAACCAGGACAAAATATGACTATTTCTAGAGCATTACAACATACAGGGTACTATTATAAATTTATAGTTTGAAACAGTTAGATAATGACAGGAAACATGTCCATATACATAGAAATAATCAATTTTGGTATACATACGGTATGTATTTCACGCCAGAGCTCAGGTGTATACTCACATTAGTTTATGTAATTCAAAGGGAGAAAAGTTTGAATGAGACAAAAGTACCTCATTGGAAATGTAGTTGCAAGGTACATGTACATGTATACTGATAAATACATTTGGAACTAAAATAATTAGTGTCTATGTCATGTATTGTTATACATTGCAACTACATATAACTTGCCTAACATACCATACCGGCATATGAAGAGGGAATTTGCAAGTGTCTTTTAATCAAAATGTTAACCCAACTCTTGACAGTAAGTTTTAACCCATGAGTTTTATGAGTTTATGTATTTATGTAGTACATGTGTTTCTATATTTTTTCTTTAGTTAGATAGTTTATCTGGATTATACTTATAGGGAACCAAAATCAGTTTCCTTATTGTGTTATGATACTAAAACGTGGGATGAGATTCATTGGCTATAGTAGTACAGTACAGAGTGAAGTTTGTGATAATTAGTTGTTTCAAATGAATATCTCCCATGCTGTATCACCCCATTTATAACAATACCCCTGCATCCCATCCGAATATACTGCATTGCCATCCTCATCATAATAGACATTGAACTCAGGTATCCCCACCCAACTGTACATTGGTGTTATTCACCCAGGTGTTCCTTGGTGTTTCCTACCCATGTGTATCTTGGTGTTTCCAACAAGGTGTACCTTGGTGTTTTCCTACCTGGTGTACCTTGGTGTTTCCTGTGTGTACCTTGGGGTCTTCTTACCCAGGTGCATCTCATTGTTTCACCTAGGTGTACCTTGGTGTTTTTACCCAAGTGTTTCCTGTGTGTTTCTACCAGATTATACCCCGGGTGTTCTTAAGCAGGCTCAACTCGATTATTTTACCCTGGTGTACCCAAGTATTTTTACCCAGGTGTAACCCCAATGCAGCCACCCTGATAAACCCTGGTGCTCCAACACCTGGGTATATCAGGGTGGTGCACATGGGGTACATCTGGGTGAAAATACACCAGGGTAAAATAATCGAGTGGTACCTGCTTAAAACACCCGGAGTATACCCTGGTAGAAACACCCGGGGAAACCCGTCGAAAACACCAATGTTTACCTGTGTGGTAACACTGGGCGGTGCATCTGGGTAAGAAAACACCAAGGTACACCCAGGTAAGGAAACACCCAGGTACACCGGTGTAAGCAAACAAAGGTTCACCTGGGTGGGAGACATCAAGATACACCTGGATAGGGAACACCTGGGTAGGAAATACCTGGGTGAAACACGAGGGTACACCTGTTGAATAACACCAAGGTACACATGGGTGGGAAACACCCAGGTAGGAAACACCAGGGTACACCTGTGTGGGTCATCTGGGTAATTACACCAGGGTTTATCCACATCAGGGTTTTTGTCTAGTTTCAGCTGGCTTAATCCTGGTAAAACCCGGATTTCAGGGGGTCTTGATGGTTGGTGGATATCTTGGTAGATGGATGGACACCCAGGTTTTGGCCCCCAAAAAACCTAGGTGGATTTACCAGGGTGGATTTTTATATGGGTACATTCTTTAAAATATTGATTAGTGATTTACCAAAGGCTCTTAAATGGACACAGATGATATCGAAATAATCAAATGAACTTAACTGCCTACCATATGCAGATCACCTCGTAATGTCTTCCAAAGCAGCGGAATGCTTACAGCAGTACATAGATAAACTGTATGTTTGCTGACGTGAATGGATCATTGAAGTGAACTCAGATAAAACTAAATGTGTAATAGTTAATAAGGCAAGTAGGTTAGTAGATGTTAAGTTGATATAATGGGAACAACATGGTAACAACCATAAGCTATATCTTTTCCTTGTTGTGGAAGTTCTCTAAATACAAGGCAATATGTGTATACGAAAGGCCGTCTTTCAGTAATACCAAGCCAAAATTTGATCTACCATCTCATGTTTTTGATCATATAGTAAAGCCGGTGATCTTATATGGTAGTGAAATCTGGGGTGTTTTGGAAATTACGCTCCATTTTATAAACCATCTAATGAACAGTTTGTCTCGAAAAATTGTAAGAAATTCAAACATGACAAAATTCAGCTTAAAATGTGTAAATACTATTTAGGACCTGGGAATTAGGGAAATACCCATTGTATCTCAGTGGGGTTTTTTTGTTGTTGTTGTTACAATTTGTCATAATGTAATATATAATCAATATAACAAAAACAATAGCGTCACAGTGCACAGTTGCTCCATCCTAACTAAATAGGTAGATGTGTGATCTTTATAGTTAGTAGCTGTTATTTTCCTATACTAGGACACATTTTTTCCACTCTATAAATCTAACTAGCTATATATTTTCTTCCAATAAGTTATTATTGTTTCAATCAAAAAAACAGAATATATTTATGGAAACTATGATTAAAAATTTATTTTTATAGGACAATATTTAACTTTTATAAACATCTTGATAGAAAAGGTGTAAACTGCAGTCCTTGACGAGATTCATGTTTGTTTTTGTATTGGACCTTAATCAATTAAGTTTTTGAACAATCATCGGAAACAAGCATCCGGACACTGTCCCAAATTTTTTCAAAAGTACTAATTATAGCGTCTGACAACTTACATGCATCATTTTCTATATCATATTGTTGACTTAGAAGCCTTTTTAGCTAATGATATTTTTAGATCACTCTTGTTGCACTTTGTCACATATATATAACGTTTCAAATAAAAAAAAAAAATTTCTACCTTATTTTCTGGAAGAGAAAAACCACATTTTGCTGAGACTAGTACTGATAATTCATTCCAAAATGATTGTACTTTGGGCATGAAACTAGCAGATGTTCTATGTACTCTTTATCTTGCTGGCAGAATGTAGATTTGAGGGTATAATTTTGCGTTTTTCTGGAAACACATTTGTTACTAAAGTTTGGTGGATGATTTGGAACTGAAAAGCTTGAATTTTAGCACTTTTTGTAATTGAAAAAGTTCTTCTGTATATATTTTGCCATACCTCTTGAGACAGGTCCAGTTTTAATATACTGCACCATTTGTTTTGAGAACATGGAGTATTAGAGTACAATTTATTCAAAAATTTCCAGTAAAATACTTTATTTAATTCCTTTTCACTCTTGATATCCTCTACACGGTTATTATTTCTTATGTCTGTTAGTTTTGTTTTTGAATTTTTAATTGCTTTCCTCCGTTCTAATGGGATTGCATTTTTTACCCCCTGAATTGTTACAAAGTTAGCTTTCAATCCAAAGTTATCATACATTTCTTCTGAACTCATGAAAGAGCCATCCTCTTTCAATATGTCATTTATGTAACAGATTTGTTTTTCTATCCATATGGAAAAATTTATAGTTTTGTTTTGTCTCTTAATGTAATTGTTATTGAAGATTGGTTGACTTTTATATTCCTCATTTGAAGTGGGGTCTTCTGATAATGGGTTAAATTGATTTGCGACAATAGCCAAACTGCTGCTATTTAGATTGAAAATGGATGATCCCCCAAACTTACTTAGTCTATCAATTAAGAGTAACTTCCATTCTGAGAAATTCAATTTATCCGTTAATTTTTGTAACCTTATCATTTTTAGATAATTTGAGAAGCAAATTATGTTTGGTATATTTTGAAATTAATAAAAAAAACTAAAGATCCTCTCATTTATCTTAGAATTTCCTATACCAAACATAATAAAAACAAAACAATTAATAAAATAAATACAATGAGCGCAATACATGGTATTTATGATGAAGCGTGGTATCAAGAAATTCTAATTGACAAACGTAATAAACCGGGCCAAAGGAATAAACTAAGAACGTATAGATCGTATAAGTTTAATTTCAAACTTTGAGAAGTATATAGACTGCACAAATGACAGTCAGAAAAGCTTGCTCGCAAAATTCAGAGCTAGCTCTCAGGATTTGGAAATAGAAACGGGGCGCTTTAATTAAATGAGTAGATGCAGATAAGCGACTTGTGAACACTTAATGTAGGAGATAAGACACACTTTCCAATGTCCTGTCTATCTCTAAAAAACATAAGAAGACCCATACTGAACAGTCTCTATTCAAGATTTTCTAATTTAGCTCAGTTAGATGTTAATGAACAATTCATATTGATCATGAGTTCTGAACCATGTAATAGCCACGCTTTGCAATTTATTGCAGAACCTATTTTCTGAAAGACAATCTCTATAATCAGAGTTATAATATATTCGTGCGCTACAAGTCATAAATGTAAATGGATTACATTCATCCAACCCTAGAGTGCCTCGCAAAATCAATGGGTGAAACTCATGCAAAAGAAGAAGAATTACCATACACACGAACATTTGACAATTTACGACGATACATTGTCATCAGGCAATAAAACCGCTAAATAGTTTGGTTTAATAAATAAATATGTAAATTTAATAAATAAAAACATACATAAATAAATAAACATTGTTATATATGATTTAGACCGCATATAATATCTTGCCTCGAACATTTCTTCTATATTTACGGTATATTAAATACAGATAGGGTTAATTGCCCATGATTGACATAACGACTGTACATAGTTGTTTCATACAATGCAATGCCCTTGTGTTTAATTATCCAATTTCACTTGCTATATTACCAATCATTCACTTGTTTTTGTTTTTTGTTTTGTTCATCATCATTCTGATCACTATAACGATCATTCTGCCGATTAAGGCGCCTTGATTGGCAAATAAAATAAAAGAATTATGTATACACATGTATTATTACAAATAAACAATCTAAATTGCAATTTTTGCACAAATTATACTCACGATAACAAACTTGAAACTAGTTGAAAGTGATGTCTTCCTTCTCACAAGCAACGCTGTGTAGAATGATTCACTGCCACAAACAGATATCACGTGGTCGCTCTATCGGTCTCCTCGCTACTTTCAGCGAAACGGTCTGATCTGGGTGAATCACCCGCTTTATGATTGGTTGGGGCACAAACATATATCACGTGGTCTCTCTGTCGGTTACCTCGCTGGTTTCCGCGAACCAGGTTTATGGTTGGAGCATCAACCACGAAACTACCGGCGTCGGTTTCGATTACCCATACCCACGAATTCTGACAAATGTGGCTCGAATGACTCAGACCATGATACATCACTGTGATCATATATTTCAAAGTATCGGCATTCATATAGATCATTTATTTATAATTTGAATCGATTCCGTATATTTAACCATTCGGGCCAGCAGAAATAGTTATGTCTGTTTCAAAGTTTTTAACTGTCACAAAAATATGGGTGTAAAATCACAATTCTTGGAAATAACACATTACTCTTGGTAGACCAAATTAAATATAGTGTGTTGTTATTATCCATCCCTTAACCACATTGACCAACCGTTTCCCCGTTGTGGTGTGCGTTTGGTCGTTGTAGTGTGGCGAAACGCCGTTTTACGGTGTTTTTGGCGTAATTCGCAAGCGGGTAGAAGAGGGCTGACCACCAAAATCGGGATGGAGAGTTAATGTGCATATTTATTATAATGAGACCCCCTACAGTCCCGAAGAAGGATTTTTGACACCCCGCTGGTATTCTCCACGTAAGAACAATTATCCCCAATCATGCTGGTAACGGCCACAACTCTCCATTGGCCTACTTATTCAATAAAATCCCAATCGATGTGAGTCAACAGCAGCGAAAAAATGAGACCAGAACAAGGTGTTTCACGCCTATTTCGTATTGTGTATCCAAAATATTACATGTATTATCCGTATAAGCAATGTTTACTCGTGTATACATGCCACGTAACCTGTCCCCAAACAGAGACCCAGAGAAGCGCTCATTCGTTGGGAATAATATCCTTCTTCGGGACTGTGGGGGTCTCATTATAATAAATATGCACATTAACTCCCCATCCTGATTTTGGTGATCAGCCCTCTCCTACCCGCTTGCGAATTTCGCCAAAAACACCGTACAACGGCGTTTCGCCACACCACAACGACCAAACGCACACCAAACAAATTGCTTTGGATTCCGGTCGCGTTATGCGGCAGCAAGATATTCCCCAGAATATATGTAGCACTAAATGCCTTCCGATAACGATTACTTTGTATATTACTTACTTGCTATTAGCCTGCACATACATGAAACGATTCCACATGAGGGATGCTCCGAAATTCACAGTGAACACCCTTGAAATGGGAATTGTCCTGTTTAGGGTTAGTGCTGCTGAATACGTACTTGTTCTCACGAAATATAGATATTCCACGACATACTTTGATTATGAACACTCGTAGCCGTGTGTGTCTGTTTAATTAATAACTTTTTGACGAATGGAACCAGTTAACAGCCAACGTGATTGACCCCTTCCCGTGGCTTCTGACGCATGCAACTTACTATAGACGAGCATAATTGTAACCACGCAACAACTCAATTATTCCTCACCACTGTCATCATTTCACGATTCATCTGTCCCCACGTCTTCTGCTCTCTCTCTCTCTCTCTCTCTCTCTCTCTCTCTCTCTCTCTCTCTCTCTCTCTCTCTCTCTCTCTCTCTCTCTCTCTCTCTCTCTCTCTCTCTCTCTCTCTCTCTCTCTCTCTCTCTCTCTCTCTCTCTCTCTCCATCTCTCCTACATCATGCTATTCCTAACACTATATTCTTCCTTTTTCCATCCCTAACTCAGATGTAGTTATATATCTCTACAAGTCTTCTCCTAAACCTTGATTTCAATCCCTTCCCGTCTGATCGATACCCCTCCCTCACTTATTGAGGAAGGGACATGTCGCCAAAGAGGAGAAAAACTTCATATAAGCCCTCGGGCTTGTTGTCTGATCCTCATTTCCAAAATTAACTCTTATATGTAGTATATTTATGTCATCTGTGTATTATGTCAATTATTTGGTTTGGAAATAAAAATATGTTTACACTAACGGCATCAAATATTATTATTGAAAATCCAACTGCTGGAAACCTGAGCCTAATTGTGTATGAAGAAATGATGTGAACTCATATTGCCATTAAGGATCCATCAATGGACTGGGCTATATGCCCTATAGGGTCAAGGTCAATTGCTACAGTCAATGTCATTGGAAAAGGGTAATAGTTGGTCTAGTTTTTTATAATTGGGCTCATATTCCACTACCTCTAGTGGGTTAGTCATGAAAGCAATCCCCATCATCAGCATGCATAACTTTGTGGTAATACATGATTCATGATACATTACCCTTGAGATACAATCAGAACAAAATAAACACGAGTTGTGACATCAACTAAATCACGATACTGCACTTATCTGTTTCTTGGTTATAGTGGAAACTTTTTAGAGGGGGCCGTGTGGCCCGTGCCTAGCTGAGGGGTCATATATCCAGATGCAATATAGTTCCCATGTCAATGACACTAGCGAGTTTGCGATATCCGTCCGACGGGATACCGGTGAATCGGTGAAATTCGTCACGCTCACATGCGTACTTTCAATGCAGAGCATACAGTGGTAGGGATTTGGAACGGGTAGATGTATCCCATTGACCGGCAATCTTTCACTAAAGTTTTCTCACTCAAAAGTACATTAATTCTATGAAATAGAAGTCAGCTATACATTGATCTATTCATTGCAAGATTTCATGGGCAAATCTCATTGATAAATCTGTCATTTACGCCATGTTTTATTTTCAAAGTATCGAGGCGGCTTCTTGCACTTATATAACTACGGAACGCCAATTTGTTCACTAACAACATTTCTATCTTCACTCCAGTAAAGACATGTCATGATTAAAATTACTCGAACCTTTAATTCAATGGTCCCCATGTCATCAGATTCCAGCACAAATAATGCTAACCACAGTCAAATATAGTATATACATTTGCCCAAAACCTGTTATTTATCAACATTTATTTAAATGAAAAAAAAACACTTGATTTTAGAATTATACATCTTCATCCGCAATTTGGTCCTAGACCGTCTTCTCGTCGACTGTTTACTGGGCCTCTAAAAATTATCGGTGGTGAAAAATAATAGATTTCAAAAATCGATATCTGATCACTCTTAGCTTTGATGTGTGGGTTCCTCTATTCGAATCCAATATTTGTTACGCCCCAAAGCCGAGGAAATAGTAATTTGCGAGCGTTTATTCGGATTATGCATGAGAGTGAGTTGACGGTGCTATACGCCGTCTCGGCCCATGTACGTGATTATAGAGGGTCTCCGCGTTGAGAGCGGGTGTCCAGCTTCAAATTCCCAACTATACACCCCATTGAGCCTTGCGTAATTCCAATTGTGCACCCCGTTGAGTTTGATTTTCCCCAACTGTTCCTCCATGTGCCTGAACTGTAGTCTGTTCTAAATGGATCAGTAGTCTTGTTACCAGAAGTCCTGTTGTGGGAGGGTTCCACTGTGCCGACTAATATAAGAGCATTTGTAGATCTGAACATGGAAATTGCACAATCATAACATATAGTGCTCTAATGCCAGGCAAATCACGCCCTGGTTTGTTTTTCTTAAATTAATTATCAGTTTGGACGGGCCACTGCATGGGGAGAGACCAGGATACATCGGTATATTTATGTGTTTGGTTTTATGTGTTTTTATCGTTTATGTGTTTTTATGTTTTATGTGTTTTTATTGTATTTACTTGTAAAGCGCATTGGGACATTATGTAGAATGCGTTTCTTAAATGTTAATAAATAAAATAAAAATCGGGTCGACATTGGTTCGGTCCGGTGTGAGAACGTTTTGAAATCTGAATATGAAAATTGATAATCCTAGCATCTATAGACTGTCCCCAAGCTTTTCATTTTTGATATTTCAAACCTAAGGTTGGAAAATTTCCAACTGTTGGCCAATACAGCCCGAATTTGTTTACCAAAAAGGAGGAAAATATACAAATGTTGGTCTGAAACAATAACAATTCCGAACTAATTATTTTTTGGGAAAATCAAACTGCCAGAATAATTTCAACCTTGTTTTGGTGTGAAATTTCCAACTGACGTGCTACGTATATGAATATTCCAACTGTTGAACAATTTTACAATAGTTGAAGTGAAACACCCCACCCCCTCTCGTCACGTCTCTGTATCGACCCTTTGTGCATGAGCATAAACATATCGTGAATGTATTACACTTTTGAATACAACCGCTTAGTTATTTTATGTATGTGGGTGGTAACTGATTTCACATTTTAATATAGATTAGATATTTACCATTTGAACGGACATGGCTCATTTGAACCTCAAGACTGTTATACATGTATATTGTAGTGGTGGAGATATATAGGTCGACAATGACACGAAATACCGATATACACACCTTATACTCTACACAACCTTACCCTCGTCAGAGCGACTTTCAGCTGTTTTGGTTTTTGTTTCGTATAGCAGTGAAGCAAACGCTCTTTATTTATATTGATATTAACATAACATTTTAGGCCTGTGATTGAAGGATACAATATAATGACACAGCTGGTTTTTATCTAGTATCTGTATATTTTCGAATATATGTCTGTCTGCATGTCCACTATTTTTTTGAAAATAATGAGGCCATCTATAGCTATATGATTAATAGAGATAATATTTACCAGAAATATAACGGTGTGGTTTATAGAACTAGCAAAGGTGTCTCTATCTTGATGGCGCGGATGGGGTTCGGGGCTCTTTACAAAAAATAATAAAAGAAGTATTTGACGTCGGTTGCCACAAAACATGTAAATACACATCGTGACACAGTGAAAGAATGCAAGTGTATCAGGCATTTATAAGACATAATATGTTTTACATTTGCACTATATATGTATCGATAATTGGTCTCATGCATGGTCCACTTATCAATACCTGCTATTGTGCCCATGCATGTAGTTGCATTGAATTCAACAAAATACACGGGAACGGGTACGGGTAAATCGATCGATGAACATCGTCATGGTTACTTGGGTACTTTCAATGCAGCTCATAAAGCAATAGCGATTTAGAACGGGTAGATGTGTCCCATTGACAGGTAACCTTTCACTACGATTTCTCACTCAAAGGTTCATGAATTACATGTAATTCCAGTCAGCTGTGCGTTAACCTATCTATTGCAAGATTTCATGGGCACACATCATGCATTGATAAAGTTGTCATTTTAAACCAGGTTCTATGTTCAAATTCTCGAGGCGGCTTCTAGCACTTTTTTCACCAACAACGTTGTTCACTGCATTAATGAGAGGTTGTGGTTGACAGAGTGAGTAGATGGTGTTATAACGCAGTCTCGACTCATTGCAGAAACGTTTCTATAGATTGTATCCGCGTTACGAGGGGCGTCCACATTCTAACTACACCCCATTTTCACCCCTCCCCATCCTGTTGGACTTTGATTTTCCCAACTGGTCCCCCACATCCGCCTGAATGGTAGCACATTCTAAATGAATCTTTTTGTCACTAGCCGGGGGTGGGTATAATCCATTAGACCGACCTGTACAAGAAAATGTGTAGATCTGAGCCTGAACAATCCCCGAATTGTTTTTTTCTTAAATTAATTATCGGTTTCTGACTGGCCAATGGGGAGGGACCGGGACACACCGGATCGAACATGGTTCGTCCCGGTGTGAGAAATATTTGAAATCTGAACATGAAATTTTCTAAATCCTAGCATACAGACTGGCATCAAACTTTCCATTTGTTGGACATTTTGATACCTGACACCCCCCAAAAGTTGGAAAATTTTCAACAGTTTCTGATAGCCATTTCAGTCCAAATGTTTTACCAAAAATAGGAAAATATGCAAATGTTGGTCTAAAAACTATAAATTCTCCACTAATAAATTGATGGAATATTAAACTACGGGAACCATTTCAACCTATTGTTGGTGTGAAATTTCCAACAAATGTTGTGTCAAGTATATCAAATTTCCAACTGTTGAACATTTGACCAAATTTATCGATGTATTGCACATTTTAATACGACCGTTTAGTTATATTATCGTATGTAAGTGGGGACTGATTTCTCATTTTAATATATATTTACCATCTGAATGGACATGGCACATTTGAACCTCAATACTGGTGTATATTGTAGTGGGGATAATATAGGTCGCTGAAGACACGAAATACCTATACAAAATCTAAGCATAATCAGAGCGAGTTTCAGCTGTTTTCTGTGTTTCGCACAGATGTGAAGTAAACGCTCTTTATTCAATCCGTATAATAAACAGACTACATTTTAACACATTTTATCGTTACCAAGTTTAACTTTTCAAACCTACCTCCGGGTTTAGATCCCGAAAAATCCCTATTCTTGAGATAAATGATTCCCTTGCCCCGACCCTTCGATCTGTTAAAAAATTCCAAACCAATGTTTACTTAATATGACTAAATATTCCCCAACAAAAATAGGGGACAAGTTCGGTCTCACACACATAACCATAGATTCGGACCACACACATAACCATAGATTCACTCCATTTATGCATATACACCCCCATCAATGGCCATAAAGTCCTTCCTTTTATACCAATACCCCGCACACTCGGCAATTCATACACACCGGGCTTGAAATTACACCTCACCCATGACAATCACAAAGCAAATGTATTACCATACAGTCACTCCTTGTATACATATTCACACCACCTTTTGCCAAAGGTCTCCCTGTATACATATTCGCCACACACATGGCCATATAGCCTCTCAATATATACACATACATCACACCCATAGCCATAGATTCACTCCAAATATATATATACTAGCAGGTGGACCCGACTTCGTCCGGGCTGTTTCTCCTCTGCTTTTCGGCGAATTGCGCGATTTGACCTTGAATTGTCCATTTTTAAGGTCAAGGTCAGGTGGGGTCACGATTTGACCCGTCCAAAAACACTTCCCGGACAAAAGTACACGACAAAAGTACCCGTCGAAATCCATCCGGTTTTACCCGATTTGACCTCGAATTGATAATTTTGAAGGTCAAGGTAAGGTTCGGGGTCACGATTTGACCCGTCCAAAACACTCAGTAGACAAAAGTAACCTATGTATCAAATTTCGTCGAAATCCCATAAAAAATCGCGATTTGACCTTGAATTGACCCGATTTAAAGGTCAAGGTCACGTCGCGCGGGCAAACGAATATGCTTACGACACTCCCCATACGATAGTATCCGTAGACACTAATTTTCATGGAAATCCCGTGATACTCGGGCGTTTGACCTTGAAATGACCCGATTTCAAGGTCACGTCGCACGGACAAATTAATAGGCCCATGCCACTCCCCGGCCGAAAGTATCCCCACATACCAAGTTTCATCGAAATCGGCTCGGCCGTTTCGAGTCCATCGCGAACAGACACACACACACACACACAAACACCCCCCCCCCCCCCCACACACACAGATTTCCCAAAATATATAATAGACTAGCCGATGAGCCCGACGTTGTCTGGGCTATTCAAAAACAAAATTTCAAGTCGATAGCTCCACCCGTTTCCGAGATCTGGTCTGCGCATGCGCGAAGCTGGCATCGCACGGGCTCGGCGACCCGATAAAATTCGTATCCGGGGCAAGATACATTCACATAGCAAATTTCAAGTCGATAGCTCCCCCCGTTTCCGAGATCTGGTCTGCGCATGCGCGAAGCTGGCGTCGCACGGGCTCGGCGACCCGATAAAATTCGTATCCGGGGCAAGATACATTCACATAGCAAATTTCAAGTCGATAGCTCCACCCGTTTCCGAGATCTGGTCTGCGCGAAGCTTGCGTCACACGGGCTCGGCGACCCGATAAAATTCGTATCCGGGGCAAGATACATTCACATAGCAAATTTCAAGTCGATAGCTCCACCCGTTTCCGAGATCTCGTCTGCGCATGCGCGAAGCTGGCGTCGCACGGGCTCGGCGACCCGATAAAATTCGTATCCGGGGCAAGATACATTCACATACCAAATTTCAAGTCGATAGCTCCACCCATTTCCGAGATCTCGTCTGCGCATGCGCGAAGCGGGCGCCGCACGGGCTCGCCAATACGACAACGTCCACCGCCTGGTCAAACTACACGTACCAAGTTTCGTCCCGATCGGTCGAGAATCGTAGATTTGTATGACAGACAAACAAACAAACATACATACAGACAGACAAACAGAGGTCTTCAAAATATATATGAGATGAATTGATAATTTTGAAGGTCAAGGTCAGGTCGGGGTCACGATTTGACCCGTCCAAAACACTCAGTGGACAAAAGTAACCTATGTATCAAATTTCGTCGAAATCCCATACAAATTCGCGATTTGACGTTGAATTGACCCGATTTCAAGGTCAATGTCACGTCGCGCGGGCAAACGAATAGGCTTACGACACTCCCCATATGGTAGTATCCCTAGACACTAATTTTCATGGAAATCCTGTGATACTCGGTCGTTTGACTTTGAAATGACCCGATTTCAAGGTCAAGGTCACGTCGCACGGGCAAATTAATAGGCTCATGCCACTCCCCGGCCGAAAGTAACCCCACATACCAAGTTTCATCGAAACCGGCTTGGCCGTTTTCGAGTCAATCGCGAACAGACAGACAGACAGACAGACACATATTTCCCAAAATATATAATAGATAGTCGCCACACACATGGCCATATAGCCACTCAAGATATACATATAAACCACACCCATAACCATAGTCATTCCAAGTATATAGATATACACCCCACCAACGGCCATACAGCCCTTCTATATACACATCACTTGACAATCACACACACCAAATATATTACCATACAGTCACTCCTTGTATACATATTCACACCACCTTTTGCCAAAGGTCACCCCTGTATACCTATTCGCCACACACATGTGACGTCACAAGTACGTATGCACGCATGTTACCTATACACGACCCGAGCTCGGGCGCACAAGTGCGCCGAGCGGGGTCGTTATGTGGATTTTTCATTTTTTCGCGATGGCTATGCCAAACGCGTGGTCCGTGACAATCTCAAATATTTGTCATTTCTCTTAAAATTGCATGACGAGCTTAAAATTGGCTCAGGAACTTTTGTCAAATTTGGTGTCGAGTTCTGGCCATCAACAATTCATATTAATGGGATCATGGACCTGATATAATTATTTTCTGGGGTATAAAACCGATTGTGGTGTTATGGTGTCACATAAAATAGGACAGGGCATCTTTAACTAATAACTGAAAAACAAACATCAAATAAGGCACACAAAAAAACCATCTCTGATCCGGTTGCCGACCTGGGAATAATTTTTATCTATTTAAAAAAAAAAAAGTATTTTTCATCTAACAACAGTGTTATAAAATTTGAGAAAACCTCACCAATGACTTCAATTGTGCTGGAAATTAACTGGAACAGCCATACTATTTATTAACAAGCCATACTAACTCTATCTAGGAATTACAAGTAGGTTTATATAAAGCACATTGTTTTATATGTGTATCCGGAAATGGATATGGTCCATATCAATCAATGTTAAAGATGGTCTATCTTTTTCCGGATACGCCTATAAATCATCATACGGTCAATGTAATATACTTACTGACATGGTTTGTGGTTTATTGCCTACTCGCGGGAGCGTCATAACTGTACATAATGTTATACATGTTTACAGATATGCATTTATCACATAATTTGCCCATAAAAGCAGTTTCATAATTATCGATAAGAGACACGTTTAATATCAGCGCGTGCGATGACGTCACATCGTTCTTCAAATGACTTGCGATCGCTGTGGTTTTTATCGTTGTTTTCGATGGATATTTCGCATTGCTTCGCGTTTATTTGATCATGTGATAAAAAGTATCTCACACTCGTCCTATTTTATACGTAATTTATCAACCTCGTCCACTAAATTCTATTTGAGCCTCGGTAAACCTCGGCTCAAATCGAATTTAGTGAACTCGGTTGATAAATTCCGTATAAAATAGAAACTCATGTGAGATCCTCTATAACATGTCGCAACAATTTAATAAAATTAACTGTCACACTCGTATGGTCGGCTGAGATTCGTAATATGGCTCTGGTTACAGCAAATTAAGAACCTGCCTGTTGTTTGGTTGAGTTTATCGTCTGTTTGAGAGCTATTATAACTCGGAACTACAGTTTCTGATTCCAGATACATCAACTACTTGCACTTGAGATTAATGTAACATGACCACGTTTCCAATGTCCTGATAAAGTTGCACATGACAAAAACGTATGTGGAGTATGTGTCAAAAAGTACAGTACATCTCTGCAATGTCCCATAATATCCATATGAGCCGGAAAGTCACTTCCTAGCAGAATGGAGTACAAAGCGGCACATGGCAGGTTGGAGAGCTATAAGTACACCTGAATGCCATTAACATCTAAGACATTCTCCCAAAAACTGTCTCTCAATGCTATGGTGAGAAGAGAGGAGCAATTAATCAACAAGTGGCGAAGTTCGTTGTTGTACACAGAGAAACACTGTGAGGTTATTATTAACGTCCTCGGGTGTATACTGTCCTAGAGATTCTAGATAGCTATGGTTCACTGGGCGTTTTATTTATAGATAATGGGTTTTTCAGGTTGTGACAATTCGCAGCAGGTCCCTATTTGCGGAGGTATATTTGCGGAGATCCCAGAATTCGTGGAGGTCCCCTAAAATGGTCGAAATATGTTGATTTTAATGAGGGAACGGGTGCGTATATGTCAATTGATACGTATTTTAAACAAAATAACGACACGATCATCATAATAGTGGTTGGTTCTATCAATCATATCATCATCATCATAATACAGTACAAGTCTTGCGACTTTTCGTCCCAATAACATTATTTGCAATGCTTGTTTACAAATATATGTATCGTCATTCGATATTTACTTGTGAGTCACTTTAACATATTACTTGTCGTCGAACTTGTATTTTATATAATAGAAGAATGAGTCTATGTATATTTTGAATTGATCGAGTGTTGGAGCCTCAACAGCGAAGTCTGGCAGAGAGTTCCAGCTATTTACCACCCTCTGCGTGAAGAAATATTTTCCTATGGCCTTGTTAACAATGGGCATCTGTAGCTTTGTATTATGTCCTCTTGTTCTTCCTGATGAATGTCTTTCTAATAGGTCACAGGCATTGATATTGTAATGACCATTCAACAGTTTATTTACCTCGATTAGATCTCCTCTAAATATTCCATATTTTAAAGACATCAGATTGAGTCTTATCATTCGGTCTCGGTTACATAGAGTCTTGATTTGACGAACTTCTAGTTTCGTTGCTTTTCTCAAACACAATGCTTTGATATTTGTGACGTGGGCTCCGTGCAGAGCTACATTATTCGGTGATAGGTCTGACCATGAGCGATTAGAGCGATTAGAAAGTGTTGATGTCCAAGTTCGTGAAAGTTCTGTTGACTAAATAAGCCGTATTTGTTTGTAATAATTTGAAGGATTAGTTGTTTTAACGGAATTCTGAGGCAGTGCATTCATGTAACCAATATATTTTATATTATAATTTATATTTATGGCTAATAATATGATCATGAGGGAGTTACCATTTCTGATTATGGTTTTCTTGTCATGTGTAGATTTAATTTATTTACGGACATGCATTAATTCTATCAATTTCCTCATTTTCAAGACTGTTTTCAATTTTGAGATAAACATTTATGAAAGAATCTTCAAAGTCTAATTGGGAAATTTGGGAAAGCAGGGCATGTTCTCAGTGGACTAGAATATACATGCAATATAATAGTACATGTTGTTAATTGTCATCGAAATGAACACATAGAGAGATTCGTAATAGCTATAATACTGAAATATTTTAGAGTGTGTGCTTCTAATATGCACCCATGTACATGTATACATCTAATGGAACTATCACTATATAAAGTACAATATGTTATTGACAGAAAAAAATAATTCATTTGACCATAATCACATAATTGCCTTTCTGAGGCTTTCTTGCTAAAGCGGAGATTAGTATAATATAAAGCAGTAAATACCAAATTAAACAATGATGACTTGGGTTTCAACCAAAAGTCAATATCTTAAATACATTTCTACTGCAACGTTGTCGCTCTGAATTAACCACTGATATGACAATTAAAATAATGCAGTGTTTTGTGCAAATAATTCCTGTCAAACTCTTGTGACCTACATGACAAATTGATTGTTTTTAACCACTTTTTCTACATAAAACGTAAAGCTGACGCATATATAGTTTTGGCGTATAGCCTGGGAAGTGCAAAGGGGGCGGGCAGCGGAGCGCATTACATGCCCCTGTGACTATATATAGCATACATCGGTTACATATATAGGATAATGATTTTTTGCTTCAAATTGATAGTTATAAATTGAGATTTTTTTGAAAATTCACTCTATTCCCCATTAGTCACAGATGACTTCGACAAAAACCATCATACATCTGTCAATAATCAAGTCGAAGAACAATCAGTTACTCGAAATATCAGACTTTGATACCGAACTATGCCATGAAATTTCTTTGAAAGAACTTAAAAACTACTGCAATCCATCAAAAAAGGCAAAGCTCCCAGATTCGACTCATTGTGTTATGAGCACATTATACATGGTGGTGACTTCTTCCGGCTCTCAACGAAGATGGTAAAATGGATTTCACGGTGATAATCCAGTTGAGAAAGCATGGAATAATACACTGGTCTGCCCTACCCTACGCTACAGCTTACCGTATTAACAGTTTGTGTTGAACCTTGTCAGAGTAAACAATCTGCTATTTCTATTATTAGACTAGTTAAAAATACGAAAATCTGTCTCAACATAGTCTTGATTGACAGCCGTCTTGTTCCTAGTATAGTCAGGTCCATCCTGGTTATCTCTGCATCGAAAATTATCAGTTTCCATTTTGTCTTAATAATTTCTGGTCGAGGTTACGGACACCCTTCACAAAACTTGTTTATAATTAATTTTGTCGCAGTGCACATACTCACATATATAATGAGATAGATGTTTGATTCGTTCAAATTTGAATATCGAAGTCTGTTGCCAGAGTGAATTGTGAAATTATGAATTATGACTTTGAGCCCGAGGAGAGACTCAGTCACTGAGTCGGTCTCAGTCACTGATTCAGCAAGACTGAGAGTGAGAGTGAGACAGCGTCTGTAGCAACGTTAATTCTGATTTGTTAAGATAAACGCGATCATCCAATTGCATCGGAAAGATGATACCAAGCGTTCAATAGGGCATGTCAAAGGTCATTCTATTTTTAAGAAATATTTTTTCGGGTTCAACGCTATTGCAGTCAGCTCTCCCAGTGTCTAGTATGTGCGTGCTATTCACATAGCCCACTGACGGGGCATGTCACCTAGTACAAACGCTATCGCATGCCAAATGGGGTGGGATGCTGAAAAATCGCAAGCCAATTTGCGCGCGATTTAGTTTGCCGTGTCCCGCGTGACTCAGCATCGCATGCGAATATGTTTCGATTGTAAAATTCAAAGAAATGTAACTCTAACATACCCGTTATTTAGTAAAAAATCATACCAAAAGAATGACACCACAAAGAGACACGTTTCAAAAACACTATAGGAAAAATCACTTTTAGGGTGGGTGGGCTTGGGGGAGGCGGATATCGAGGCAGTCAGGTCGCGCCAGCAAATCGAGACGGGATGCTGGTCCCGCCAAACTCTCCAGACGGCATCGACATATCAAAACGCATGCGATTCTCGCCTATCGTATCCGTATTTGGACGAGATTGTAAGACCATAGCCTGGGCATGTGGCCCTGCCTACGTGGGCTAATAACTATTTCAAATGGAATTTGACAGCCATATGTATTATCAACACCACGCAATTTAAATATTGGACTTAAAGTAACTTATAGGCCTTAACGGGTGAGTGTATTGGACATGCAACATAACATTTGCAACCATAATTATGTGTTACATGTATACACAGGTCACTATAATAAAATATATTAAATTCAATTCAAATAAATTATATGATTTGGGAAGAAAAGTGAATTTCATTGTACATATAACAAAACTTTTATATCTGTTATAAATTATTGTCAGACAAATTGATATTAATCAACAAGTTAAAACTGTATTGAAAGGAAAATAAAATATAAAATAATTATTGTCCTAAAACACTATACAAACAATAAACAAAACTGAGTAACTATTGCCAGAAACATGATCGAGGCACATGTATTCAACGGAATCACATATTTTCGGTATACCATATATTGCATACAAGCCTTTTATTTTTTTGCCAAGAGCATGATATCTATATATATATATTACGCCAACGATTCCCTTCCAGAGATGACCTAATACTTATGGGTCTTCGATCAGTTTTAAACCACAATTATGGTAGTTATAGTATCCAGTGGAAATTTCTGGGATGTGGCTAAAGGGTCTCCTTGGGGTGGGGTGTCCACCTTGAAATTTCTGACGGCACTCAAGACTGCAACTCCCGGGCATTCACGTGACCCCCTGAATGTGATTAATCATCTGACATGTCCGCGATTAATCTGTCTTCAAAATGATATATCATTTACCATGATAGAAAAAGATAGTGTGATGATATGATCATTTAATGTATAGTTTACATGCATTTTACAAAATTATTAGGAAAACAAGGCTTTATTTACTTATAAATCTTGTTGCTTTGATCTGGGGTGGACGTCGGCCAAATGGTTTTCTCTCCGTGTACCTGGTTATGAGTCATCGATAAAATGCCATCTGCATCACCTATACCAGAATATATTTGTTAAAAACAGTTCAACTGAGTTTTTGGAAATTCAGCTGAACTACCCCAAACGGGATTTTGAACTGCTGAACGGGCATGGTGGGCGATCAGAATGTGCCCCCGTCCTGTATTGGCATATAACACATGTATTACGTGTCATTTACACAACCTAAAACCCACCATCGTCGTTATATTTGAGTTAAACTAAACTCGGGAAATCTGCAGATCAGCGTTTTAGGCGATAATCTGCTGATCTGCTCGATATGAACTGCTGAACGGGATTTTGAACTACTGAACGGACATTAGCGGGCGGTCCAAATGTGTCCCCTTCTTGTATTGGTATATAACACATATATTACGTGCCATTTGTACAACCTACAGTCCGCCATCGCCTTTATATTTGAGTTAAACTAAAATCGGGAAATCTGCTGAACTGCTCGATATCAACTGCTGAACGGGATTTTGAACTGCTGATGTGGCGTGGACGTCGGCCAAATGGGTTTCTTTCCATGTACCTGGTTATGAGCCATCGATAAAATGCCATTTGCATCACCTACACCAGAATATATTTGTTAAAAATCAGTTAAACTGAGTTTTGGAAATTCTGCTGAACTGTCCCAAATAGAGTGCTGAACGGGATTTTGAACTGCTGAACTGGGGTGTTAGGTGTATGTCGGCCAAATCGTTTTTTCTTACTGTATTTCGTTATGGACCATCGATATAATGTCATTTGCACAACAAATACCCGACTATCCTCGTTGAAAATCGGTTAAACTGCGTTCGGGGAATCTGATGAAAGGCTCGATATGAACTGCTGAACAGGATTTTGAACTGCTGATCTGGGGTGGACGTCGGCCAAATGGTTTTCTCTCCGTGTACCTGGTTATGAGTCGTCGATAAAATGCCATCTGCATCACCTATACCAGAATATATTTGTTAAAAATCAGTTAAACTGAGTTTTGGAAATTCTGCTGAACTGCCCCAAATAGAGTGCTGAACGGGATTTTGAACTGCTGAACTGGGGTGTATGTCGGCCAAATCATGTTTTCTTCCTGTATTTCTTTATGCACAATCGATAAAATGTCATTTGCACAACACGTACCTGACTATCCTCGTTAAAATCGGTTAAACTGCCTTCGGTGAATCTGCTGAACTGCTCGATATGAACTGCTGAACGGGATTTTGAACTGCTGATCTGGGGTGGACGTCGGCCAAATGGCTTTCTCCATGTACCTGGTTATGTCCCATTAATTACAAGTCATTTACACCACCTAAACTCAACTAACTTCGTTACAATTGAGTTAAATTGCGTTCGCGATAATCTGCTGAACTGCAACTGCCGTACTGCTGAACGGGATTTTGAACTGCTGAACGGGCATGGTGGGCGATCAGAATGTGTCCCCGTCCTGTATTGGCATATAACACATGTATTACGTGTCATTTAGGCCTACACAACCTAAAACCCACCATCGTCGTTATATTTGAGTTAAACTAAACTCGGGAAATCTGCTACAGCCCGCCATCGCCTTTATATTTGAGTTAAACTAAAATCGGGAAATCTGCGGATCAGCGTTTTAGGTGATAACCTGCTGATCAGCTGCTGATTCAGCGTTTTAGGTACACCCGGCAAACCCGCCGTGCGCCTTTGTGTTAATCCCGCTAAATTATACATACCTCGATAATTGGTCTCATATTATACATGGTCCACTTATCAATACCTGCTATTGTGCCCATGTAGTTGCATTGAATTCAACAAAATACACGGGAACGGGTAAATCGATGAACATCGTCATGGTTACTTTCAATGCAGCTCATAAAGCAATATCGATTTAGAACGGGTAGATGTGTCCCATTGACAGGTAACCTTTTACTACGATTTCTCACTCAAAGGTTCATGAATTACATGTAATTCCAGTCAGCTATGCGCTAACCTATCTATTGCAAGATTTCATGGGCACACATCATGCATTGATAAAGTTGTCATTTTAAACCAGGTTCTATGTTCAAATTCTCGAGGCGGTTTCTAGCACTTTTTTCACCAACAACGTTCTTCACTACATTAATGAGAGGTTGTGGTTGACAGAGTGAGTTAACGTTGTTCACTACATTAATGAGAGGTTGTGGTTGACAGAGTGAGTAGATTGTGTTATAACGCCGTCTCGACCCATTGCAGAAACGTTTCTATAGATTGTATCCCCGTTACGAGGGGCGTCCACCTTCTAACTACACCCCATTTCACCCCTCCCCATCCTGTTGGACTTTGATTTTCCCAACTGGTCCCCCACATCCGCCTGAATGGTAGCAAATTCTAAATGAATCTGTTTGTCACTAGCCGGGGGGTGAGTATAATCCATTAGACCGACCAGTACAAGAAAATGTGTAGATCTGAGCCTGAACAATCCCCGATTTGTTTTTTTCTTAAATTAATTATCGGTTTCTGACTGGCCAATGGGGAGGGACCGGGACACACCGGATCGAACATGGTTCGTCCCGGTGTGAGAAATATTTGAAATCTGAACATGAAATTTTCTAAATCCTAGCATACAGACTGGCATCAAACTTTCCATTTGTTGGACATTTTGATACCTGACACCCCCCAAAAGTTGGAAAATTTTCAACAGTTTCTGATAGCCATTTCAGTCCAAATGTTTTACCAAAAATAGGAAAATATGCAAATGTTGGTCTAAAAACTACAAATTCTCCACTAATACATTGATGGAATATTAAACTACGGGAACCATTTCAACCTATTGTTGGTGTGAAATTTCCAACAAATGTTGTGTCAAGTATATCAAATTTCCAACTGTTGAACATTTGACCAAAGTTTGTGGGGGGGGGGGGGCTGAGACACCCCCGTTGTCACGTCCCTGTCTCAACCCTTTGTACAAGGGCATCAATATATCGTGGATTTATCGATGTGTTGCACATTTTAATACGACCGTTTAGTTATATTATCGTATGTAAGTGGGGACTGATTTCTCATTTTAATATATATTTACCATCTGAATGGACATGGCACATTTGAACCTCAATACTGGTGTATATTGTAGTGGGGATAATATAGGTCGCTGAAGACACGAAATACCTATACAAAATCTAAGCATAATCAGAGCGAGTTTCAGCTGTTTTCTGTGTTTCGCACAGATGTGAAGTAAACGCTCTTTATTCAATCCGTATAATAAACAGACTACATTTTAACACATTTTATCGTTACCAAGTTTAACTTTTCAAACCTACCTCCGGGTTTAGATCCCGAAAAATCCCTATTCTTAGATAAATGATTCCCTTGCCCCGACCCTTCGATCTGTTAAAAAATTCCAAACCATTGTTTACTTAATATGACTAAATATTCCCCAACAAAAATAGGGGACAAGTTCGGTCTTACACACATAACCATAGATTCGGACCACACACATAACCATAGATTCACTCCATTTATGCATATACACCCCCATCAATGGCCATAAAGTCCTTCCTTTTATACCAATACCCCGCACACTCGGCAATTCATACACACCGGGCTTGAAATTACACCTCACCCATGACAATCACATAGCAAATGTATTACCATACAGTCACTCCTTGTATACATATTCACACCATCTTTTGCCAAAGGTCTCCCCTGTATACATATTTGCCACACACATGGCCATATAGCCTCTCAATATATACATATACATCACACCCATAGCCATAGATTCACTCCAAATATATATATACTAGCAGGTGGACCCGACTTCGTCCGTGCTGTTTCCCCTCTGCTTTTCAGCGAATTGCGCGATTTGACCTTGAATTGTCCATTTTTAAGGTCAAGGTCAGGTGGGGTCACAATTTGACCCGTCCAAAAACACTTCCCGGACAAAAGTACACGACAAAAGTACCCGTCGAAATCCATCCGGTTTTACCCGATTTGACCTCGAATTGATAATTTTGAAGGTCAAGGTAAGGTTCGGGGTCACGATTTGACCCGTCCAAAACACTCAGTGGACAAAAGTAACCTATGTATCAAATTTCGTCGAAATCCCATAAAAATTCGCGATTTGACCTTGAATTGACCCGATTTAAAGGTCAAGGTCACGTCGCGCGGGCAAACGAATATGCTTACGACACTCCCCATACGATAGTATCCGTAGACACTAATTTTCATGGAAATCCCGTGATACTCGGGCGTTTGACCTTGAAATGACCCGATTTCAAGGTCAAGGTCACATCGCACGGGCAAATTAATATGCCCATGCCACTCCCCGGCCGAAAGTACCCCCACATACCAAGTTTCATCGAAATCGGCTCGGCCGTTTCGAGTCCATCGCGAACAGACACACACACACACCCCCCCCCCCCCCCCACACACACACACAGATTTCCCAAAATATATAATAGACTAGCCGATGAGCCCGGCGTTGTCTGGGCTATTCAAAAACAAAATTTCAAGTCGATAGCTCCACCCGTTTCCAAGATCTGGTCTGCGCATGCGCGAAGCTGGCATCGCACGGGCTCGGCGACCCGATAAAATTCGTATCCGGGGCAAGATTCATTCACATAGCAAATTTCAAGTCGATAGCTCCCCCTGTTTCCGAGATCTGGTCTGCGCATGCGCGAAGCTGGCGTCGCACGGGCTCGGCGACCCGATAAAATTCGTATCCGGGGCAAGATACATTCACATAGCAAATTTCAAGTCGATAGCTCCACCCGTTTCCGAGATCTGGTCTGCGCATGCGCGAAGCTTGCGTCGCACGGCCTCGGCGACCCGATATAATTCGTATCCGGGGCAAGATACATTCACATAGCAAATTTCAAGTCGATAGCTCCACCCGTTTAGGAGATCTGGTCTGCGCATGCGCGAAGCTTGCGTCGCACGGGCTCGGCAACCCGATAAAATTCGTATCCGGGGCAAGATACATTTACATACCAAATTTCAAGTCGATAGCTCCACCCGTTTCCGATATCTCGTCTGCGCATGCGCGAAGCTGGCGTCGCACGGGCTCGGCGACCCGATAAAATTTGTATCCGGGGCAAGATACATTCACATAGCAAATTTCAAGTCGATAGCTCCACCCATTTCCGAGATCTCGTCTGCGCATGCGCGAAGTGGGCGCCGCACGGGCTCGCCAATACGACAACGTCCACCGCCTGGTCAAACTACACGCACGTACCAAGTTTCGTCCCGAGAATCGGTCGAGAATCGTAGATTTGTATGACAGACAAACAAACAAACATACATACAGACAGCCAAACAGAGGTCTTCAAAATATATATGAGATGAATTGATAATTTTGAAGGTCAAGGTCAGGTCGGGGTCACGATTTGACCCGTCCAAAACACTCAGTGGACAAAAGTAACCTATGTATCAAATTTCGTCGAAATCTCATACAAATTCGCGATTTGACCTTGAATTGACCCGATTTCAAGGTCAATGTCACGTCGCGCGGTCAAACGAATAGGCTTACGACACTCCCCATACGATAGTATCCCTAGACACTAATTTTCATGGAAATCCCGTGATACTCGGTCGTTTGACCTTGAAATGACCCGATTTCAAGGTCAAGGTCACGTCGCACGGGCAAATTAATAGGCTCATGCCACTCCCCCGGCCGAAAGTACCCCCCACATACCAAGTTTCATCGAAACCGGCTCGGCCGTTTTCGAGTCAATCGCGAACAGACAGACAGACACACACATATTTCCCAAAATATATAATAGATAGTCGCCACACACATGGCCATATAGCCACTCAAGATATACATATAAACCACACCCATAACCATAGTCATTCCAAGTATATAGATATACACCCCACCAACGGCCATACAGCCCTTCTATATACACATCACTTGACAATCACACACACCAAATATATTACCATACAGTCACTCCTTGTATACATATTCACACCACATTTTGCCAAAGGTCACCCCTGTATACCTATTCGCCACACACATGTGACGTCACAAGTACGTATGCACGCATGTTACCTATACACGACCCGAGCTCGGGCGCACAAGCGCGCCGAGCGGGGTCGTTATGTGGATTTTTCGCGATGGCTATGCCAAACGCGTGGTCTGTGACAATCTCAAATATTTGTCATTTCTCTTAAAATTGCATGACGAGCTTAAAATTAGCTCAGGAACTTTTGTCAAATTTGGTGTCGAGTTCTGGCCATCAACAATTCATATTAATGGGATCATGGACCTGATATAATTATTTTCTGGGGTATAAAACCGATTGTGGTGTTATGGTGTCACATAAAATAGGACAGGGCATCTTTAACTAATAACTGAAAAACAAACATCAAATAAGGCACACAAAAAAACCATCTCTGATCCGGTTGCCGACCTGGGAATAATTTTTTTCTATTTAAAAAAAAAGAAGTATTTTTCATCTAACAACAGTGTTATAAAATTTGAGAAAACCTCACCAATGACTTCAATTGTGCTGGAAATTAACTGGAACAGCCATACTATTTATTAACAAGCCATACTAACTCTATCTAGGAATTACAAGTAGGTTTATATAAAGCACATTGTTTTATATGTGTAGCCGGAAATGGATATGGTCCATATCAATCAATGTTAAAGATGGTCTATCTTTTTCCGGATACGCCTATAAATCATCATACGGTCAATGTAATATACTTACAGACATGGTTTGTGGTTTATTGCCTACTCGCGGGAGCGTCATAACTGTACATAATGTTATACATGTTTACAGATATGCATTTATCACATAATTTGCCCATAAAAGCAGTTTCATAATTATCGATAAGAGACAGGTTTAATATCAGCGCGTGCGATGACGTCACATCGTTCTTCAAATGACTTGCGATCGCTGCGGTTTTTATCGTTGTTTTCGATGGATATTTCGCATTGCTTCGCGTTTATTTGATCATGTGATAAAAAGTATCTCACACTCGTCCTATTTTATACGTAATTTATCAACCTCGTCCACTAAATTCTATTTGAGCCTCGGTAAACCTCGGCTCAAATCGAATTTAGTGAACTCGGTTGATAAATTCCGTATAAAATAGAAACTCATGTGAGATCCTCTATAACATGTCGCAACAATTTAATAAAATTAACTGTCACACTCGTATGGTCGGCTGAGATTCGTAATATGGCTCTGGTTACAGCAAATTAAGAACCTGCCTGTTGTTTGGTTGAGTTTATCGTCTGTTTGAGAGCTATTATAACTCGGAACTACAGTTTCTGATTCCAGATACATCAAATACTTGCACTTGAGATTAATGTAACATGACCACGTTTCCAATGATGTCCTGATAAAGTTGCACATGACAAAAACGTATGTGGAGTATGTGTCAAAAAGTACAGTACATCTCTGCAATGTCCCATAATATCCATATGAGCCGGAAAGTCACTTCCTAGCAGAATGGAGTACAAAGCGGCACATGGCAGGTTGGAGAGCTATAAGTACACCTGAATGCCATTAACATCTAAGACATTCTCCCAAAAACTGTCTCTCAATGCTATGGTGAGAAGAGAGGAGCAATTAATCAACAAGTGGCGAAGTTTGTTGTTGTACACAGAGAAACACTGTGAGGTTATTATTAACGCCCTCGGGTGTATACTGTCCTAGAGATTCTAGATAGCTATGGTTCACTGGGCGTTTTATTTATAGATAATGGGTTTTTCAGGTTGTGACAATTCGCAGCAGGTCCCTATTTGCGGAGATCCCAGAATTCGCGGAGGTCCCCTAAAATGGTCGAAATATGTTGATTTTAATGAGGGAACGGGTGCGTATATGTCAATTGATACGTATTTTAAACAAAATAACGACACGATCATCATAATAGTGGTTGGTTCTATCAATCATATCATCATCATCATAATACGGAACAAGTCTTGCGACTTTTCGTCCCAATAACATTATTTGCAATGCTTGTTTACAAATATATGTATCGTCATTCGATATTTATTTGTGAGTCACTTTAACATATTACTTGTCGTCGAACTTGTATTTTATATAATAGAAGAATGAGTCTGTGTATATTTTGAATTGATCGAGTGTTGGAGCCTCAACAGCGAAGTCTGGCAGAGAGTTCCAGCTATTTACCACCCTCTGCATGAAGAAATATTTTCCTATGGCCTTGTTAACAATGGGCATCTGTAGCTTTGTATTATGTCCTTCCTGATGAATGTCTTTCTAATAGGTCACAGGCATTGATATTGTAATGACCATTCAACAGTTTATTTACCTCGATTAGATCTCCTCTAAATATTCCATATTTTAAAGACATCAGATTGAGTCTTATCATTCGGTCTCGGTTACATAGAGTCTTGATTTGACGAACTTCTAGTTTCGTTGCTTTTCTCAAACACAATGCTTTGATATTTGTGACGTGGGCTCCGTGCAGAGCTACATTATTCGGTGATAGGTCTGACCATGAGCGATTAGAAAGTGTTGATGTCCAAGTTCGTGAAAGTTCTGTTGACTAAATAAGCCGTATTTGTTTGTAATAATTTGAAGGATTAGTTGTTTTAACGGAATTCTGAGGCGGTGCATTCATGTAACCAATATATTTTATATTATAATTTATATTTATGGCTAATAATATGATCATGAGGGAGTTACCATTTCTGATTATGGTTTTCTTGTCATGTGTAGATTTAATTTATTTACGGACATGCATTAATTCTATCAATTTCCTCATTTTCAAGACTGTTTTCAATTTTGAGATAAACATTTATGAAAGAATCTTCAAAGTCTAATTGGGAAATTTGGGAAAGCAGGGCATGTTCTCAGTGGACTAGAATATACATGCAATATAATAGTACATGTTGTTAATTGTCATCGAAATGAACACATAGAGAGATTCGTAATAGCTATAATACTGAAATATTTTAGAGTGTGTGCTTCTAATATGCACCCATGTACATGTATACATCTAATGGAACTATCACTATATAAAGTACAATATGTTATTGACAGAAAAAAATAATTCATTTGACCATAATCACATAATTGCCTTTCTGAGGCTTTCTTGCTAAAGCGGAGATTAGTATAATATAAAGCAGTAAATACCAAATTAAACAATGATGACTTGGGTTTCAACCAAAAGTCAATATCTTAAATACATTTCTACTGCAACGTTGTCGCTCTGAATTAACCACTGATATGACAATTAAAATAATGCAGTGTTTTGTGCAAATAATTCCTGTCAAACTCTTGTGACCTACATGACAAATTGATTGTTTTTAACCACTTTTTCTACATAAAACGTAAAGCTGACGCATATATAGTTTTGGCGTATAGCCTGGGAAGTGCAAAGGGGGCGGGCAGCGGAGCGCATTACATGCCCCTGTGACTATATATAGCATACATCGGTTACATATATAGGATAATGATTTTTTGCTTCAAATTGATAGTTATAAATTGAGATTTTTTTGAAAATTCACTCTATTCCCCATTAGTCACAGATGACTTCGACAAAAACCATCATACATCTGTCAATAATCAAGTCGAAGAACAATCAGTTACTCGAAATATCAGACTTTGATACCGAACTATGCCATGAAATTTCTTTGAAAGAACTTAAAAAC
Organism: Siphonodentalium dalli; assembly: GCA_032622095.1. NCBI lineage: Eukaryota > Metazoa > Mollusca > Scaphopoda > Gadilida > Siphonodentaliidae > Siphonodentalium > Siphonodentalium dalli. The sequence continues at coordinate 129,834,155 of CP136068.1, read as the reverse complement.
TACTGCAATCCATCAAAAAAGGCAAAGCTCCCAGATTCGACTCATTGTGTTATGAGCACATTATACATGGTGGTGACTTCTTCCGGCTCTCAACGAAGATGGTAAAATGGATTTCACGGTGATAATCCAGTTGAGAAAGCATGGAATAATACACTGGTCTGCCCTACCCTACGCTACAGCTTACCGTATTAACAGTTTGTGTTGAACCTTGTCAGAGTAAACAATCTGCTATTTCTATTATTAGACTAGTTAAAAATACGAAAATCTGTCTCAACATAGTCTTGATTGACAGCCGTCTTGTTCCTAGTATAGTCAGGTCCATCCTGGTTATCTCTGCATCGAAAATTATCAGTTTCCATTTTGTCTTAATAATTTCTGGTCGAGGTTACGGACACCCTTCACAAAACTTGTTTATAATTAATTTTGTCGCAGTGCACATACTCACATATATAATGAGATAGATGTTTGATTCGTTCAAATTTGAATATCGAAGTCTGTTGCCAGAGTGAATTGTGAAATTATGAATTATGACTTTGAGCCCGAGGAGAGACTCAGTCACGGAGTCGGTCTCAGTCACTGATTCAGCAAGACTGAGAGTGAGAGTGAGACAGCGTCTGTAGCAACGTTAATTCTGATTTGTTAAGATAAACGCGATCATCCAATTGCATCGGAAAGATGATACCAAGCGTTCAATAGGGCATGTCAAAGGTCATTCTATTTTTAAGAAATATTTTTTCGGGTTCAACGCTATTGCAGTCAGCTCTCCCAGTGTCTAGTATGTGCGTGCTATTCACATAGCCCACTGACGGGGCATGTGGCCCTGCCTACGTGGGCTAATAACTATTTCAAATGGAATTTGACAGCCATATGTATTATCAACACCACGCAATTTAAATATTGGACTTAAAGTAACTTATAGGCCTTAACGGGTGGGTGTATTGGACATGCAACATAACATTTGCAACCATAATTATGTGTTACATGTATACACAGGTCACTATAATAAAATATATTAAATTCAATTCAAATAAATGATATGATTTGGGAAGAAAAGTGAATTTCATTGTACATATAACAAAACTTTTATATCTGTTATAAATTATTGTCAGACAAATTGATATTAATCAACAAGTTAAAACTGTATTGAAAGGAAAATAAAATATAAAATAATTATTGTCCTAAAACACTATACAAACAATAAACAAAACTGAGTAACTATTGCCAGAAACATGATCGAGGCACATGTATTCAACGGAATCAAATATTTTCGGTATACCATATATTGCATACAAGCCTTTTATTTTTTTGCCAAGAGCATGATATCTATATATATATATTACGCCAACGATTCCCTTCCAGAGATGACCTAATACTTATGGGTCTTCGATCAGTTTTAAACCACAATTATGGTAGTTATAGTATCCAGTGGAAATTTCTGGGATGTGGCTAAAGGGTCTCCTTGGGGTGGGGTGTCCACCTTGAAATTTCTGACGGCACTCCAGACTGCAACTCCCGGGCATTCACGTGACCCCCTGAATGTGATTAATCATCTGACATGTCCGCGATTAATCTGTCTTCAAAATGATATATCATTTACCATGATAGAAAAAGATAGTGTGATGATATGATCATTTAATGTATAGTTTACATGCATTTTATGATAATATAAACAAAATTATTAGGAAAACAAGGCTTTATTTACTTATAAATCTTGTTGCTTTGACATTTAACGGACCTCTGATATATACATGTACATGTTGGCTATCATCATACTTGGGGAAATGCTGCCCTCTTTGTTCATATGCGCAAAGGTTCCATTTGACATAATCTGAAGACATACCAAGCAAGATAACTCCCAACCATTATTCTAGGCATAAAGTCCATTATAGAAGAATATAACGGGATGAGACTTGGTCCAAAAACAGCATCATCCCAAGTTGTTGTGGACCGAAAAGACTTGGTCCACACCCCCCCCCCCCCACACACACACCCCCCCCCCCCCCCCTAATTGCTGAACATTTCCAACTGATGGCAATTTCAGTCGAAAATAATTGACCTAAAGTAACAGAATATTCAACCATTGACACAGTATTCACAATGACATGAAGCTGTTAACAAAGAACACTGATCAAAGTTCAAATATTTCAGTCTAATCTGGTCTAAATGTGATTTTCAGTATATTTTTTCAATTCTTAGACCTTTTCCAACAAAGATTTATGCCTGTAGCAATCAGACCCATTATGTTCAAAATCTGGAAACTTTTTGATGTGCTGACAGTTAAGTTTATAACATTGAACAAATAATGCAGGTATTATTATTTATTAGTTAACACATTCACTGCCGATGCCCATTCAATTACACGCAAAAGTTATGAGATAACTCGTAGTCAGCAGTAAACGTGTTAGTACCCGTTCCTTAACCTCTTGGCTGTTATACGTCAGTACTGAGTACGGACCAAAAATGTCACGCTGTGAACTATACATCCATACTGAGTACGGACCTAATTCCGCACACTAGCTTACAGCCATCATTAATAAGGGGGACTAAGGACTTAGTGCAATTGAACAGGTGTACCTCAATGTTTCAATCAATGTATGGTGTTCCAGGATTGGCAATGATTCGCATGAAATAAGAAATCTAATTGAGTTATTAAATACATAAAGTGTCCTGTAACAGTATACACTTTGTGAACAAATTTATATGATTGGCAAAAAATTATGAATGACCGGCAGAAACCAATTGGTGCCCATAATTTTTGACAGGTAAAAAATTTGAGTTATTTCCAGGCTTGTTTCCATGATTACTTTATAGATGAGACCACACATTGAACACAAAATAATCAATTATAAGAATTCCTGGTGGGAACAATATTTTTATCTCCAATCAACAGTCTGCATTATGGAACAACAAGACAGTCAATAACTGTTGAGCCACTCATCTGACTGTAAAGACTGAGAAAACTGGGACTGGAATATCACAAAAGTCAGTACTTGTCACAATAACCTACAACAAGTGACTTTACTGGCGGGAAGGGTGTTAATTCAGTATCAGCCCCTTTTTTTACCAGCGGACCCCATTGAATCCCAACTATTCATGGACCCTTCACACCAAATGTCAGATAACTCAGGTGGTTCCAGAGAAGAAAATATTTATTGAGTTTCATATCAGTGATTAATATGACATAAAAGTATTAAGTATTAGCCACATATATCTTCTTGACCGGTCAACACTATTTTAACAATTAATATGAAATTTGTGCTGGTTTTGTTTACCAATAGACAAAGCCAATAGACTTTTTAAATTTTAGACACCCCACATCGATAAATGAGCAAGTCTACAGCAAGTGAGGAACAATCTCTTTGTTCACGGTTAATCTGGGTACCCGTAACTCGGGTGAAATTTGGTGGGCAGAACCCAAATTAGTAATTGACCTGTATTTTGTGCTAGTAAACCCATATACCAAATTTCAATCCATTCAGTTGAGACAATCTAAAGTTATCATCCAGAAACCAAATGTCAATGGACGGACGGACCGATGGACAGACAAATAACATACTAGCATCAGTTTTATTAGCTAAAGTCATCACTCCTCGTCCATTTGTCAGTACGAATAGAATAATATTTGGTTTGGATGTTCCCCAGGTGACTGGGATTCAAATTTGTTCAAATGGTTCAAATATGGGCTGAGCCAGGACACAACTCCTTCCTTTTATGGCAATTATTAAAATATCTTCTTCTCCAGAACCATCACGCCTATTTAGATTATATTTGCTCTGGAGGGTCCTTGGGGAAACTGGGATAGAGATATGTCAAAACAGGGTGGACCGATCAAAAGGGACAGCACTAGGAGACATATCACTTTTCTGTCCAATGAATTCAAATAAAACTCATTAAAACATCTTCCACCTCTTTGGAACCACCTAACTGATTAATCTGACATCTGGTGTGAAGGGAGGGGTAGTTGGGATTTATACTATTTTTTATTATGGGGTTGGTGGTAAACAATAAAAAGTGGCTGTGTTGGACTAACATTCTAACATAACCCTCCAGTAGCCAGAAACGCCTAGTTAGAGACCATAAATGAGGTACACTGAGCCCATCTTTCCAAAAAGGTGTTGTGTATACATGTATAGGAACAGGCCTGTGAAAATGATATTTTTAAAAATATAATATATATTTCCTTAAAGAAAGCCTGAACACTGAACTATATGGATATATGTCCTGCGTTTGTAAACCATAGTAGAAAAGGGGTTAACTTTTTGTGGTCGCCTACGATCCCTAACGGTCTTCAGTGGCTTGCTCGGAATCAGTCACGCATGCGCAGTCCCAATATAACCGATTGAATCTCGTCAGTTTATTTTCAACTCAATCAGGAGATTGGCGAGTTGCGGGGTTGGGAATGGCACCGCCATGGGAGGGCCCTATGATAGTTCAGTGTTCAGGCTTTCTTTAAGGAAATATATATTATATTTTTAAAAATATCATATTTCCGCTAAAGGAAGCCGTTCACACTGAACTACATGTATATGGATTAGTATGCAAGCCCAGGAGGAGGCACGAGCAATAAAGTTAATAGCCAAATTTTGGAGGGAATGCACTCTTCTAAAACAGATTGTACCTAAATATGAACTCTTTAATGAATCTGTTATGATTAGTTACGTGAAATAACTCATATAATTAGAGTGCTATATTGCTCAAACATCCCAGGTGGTGCCATTCAATTCAGAATTGCGAGCGAACCGAGCAATTCTCTGTTCTTCATCCGTCAGTTCTAAGAATCCAGCCGATTTGAGATGCGAGGAGACTAACTCCCTCTCCGCCTTAGCGACATAACGACCTGCACTGGAGGAGGCCCACTCCAAAGATGGCAAGACAACCCCCATTAAGAGTTAACTAACTGCTGTTCACCAATGCAAATGGCAGATAACCTGATGCCCAATCTGTGGCACAGGGATCAAATGGAGAGCCCATTAGCCCAAATGGGTTAGACAACTATAAGCGAGTCAAGCCATCGGATCAGAGGGAGCCCCCACCATCGCATGCTGCAAGTGGTCATGCCCAAGCTAATATCCTGGCCAAGCTGGAGGGTGGGGAGAGGTCATTTTTCTCCGATCCCTTCACGGAGGAGTGGCAGGCAAGGCCGCATTTTGTCGTTAAGACGAGCGTGACCAGGGGGACGCGGCGCTTTACCTCATGGGTACGGCCCCTGCCCTACGCTTAAGCTGCCGGAGGCCCATCTGCCGGTGTCGATTTGTAGGCACGCGATTTAGCAGCTTTAGCACCCAGAACCGCTGGCGTCTGGTAGGGGACAAATGTCCTGGAGGTCCCAAGTACCCCGTCTACTCCACCAGACGTTTCCCCACAGACTGATTGGCCGCGAATGCATAATCGGGGGAGCGTGAACTGGTCCTGCACTTAGAACAGTTATCACACGTTCACATGTCCCTGAGGTACCTATGTATCACAATATACATATTGCGTATATATATATATAAAATGATATAATATATATATCCGGGGGATATATATATTAAGTTTTCCTCATGAGACCATGTCAGAAGGCCCTTCCAAAGCTGCGCCCATCAATCTAATGGGCGGAGCCAGATCACAGCTCCCTGTCATGATCCAACGTATCACTAAATATAGATATACAACCCCACAGAGAACATGTCTCATGTCTCTGAGGTACCTATGTATCACAAGATATCATTGCAGAAACCCGGTGACACAAATCTTTCGCATATATAGATATATAAAATGATATAATAGATATATCATGGTGATATATAAGTCATCATGTGATCATGTCAGAAGACCCTACTAAAGCTGCGCCCAACAATCCAATGGTCGGAGCCAGAGCAGAGATCCCTGGCACAATCCAATGTATCATTAAAGATATATATATAGCCCCTCAGAGAACATGACTAACAGCCATGAGCATCAGGAGCGCATGACCGAACACCGCAGGTGACCAGAGCATCCAATGAGAAAGCAAACCGCTACCCTCAGGTGCCAAACAATAGTGTCGGTACGAGTATTAATTTTGGAGAAATTTCCCAACGAGCACCATCCTTTGGAATGGAGACAGACAGCAAAATGTGCAATCATAAGTATTATGTTCAGCCTAAATTCACACACATTACTATTATTAGGCCACCACTAGGCACATGAGAGCAGTCCGCGTTCCCAGCGGAATACCCACCGCGATCCGATTCTAAGAAATGAAGGTGCGCCTTCTACAACCGAAATCAGTTCAAATGATGTACAATGTAGTCAGATGATGAACACAGGTAAATTTTCACGGTCACCATACGGAATATTCAGGTATGAGCCTCTGCCCCCCCAAACATGCAGCAGCATGACCTAGGTGTGTGATAGGTCAGTTAGTGTGAAGCATGCAGCAAACTAGGGGAAGACCCACTCTAAAAATGGCTCCCCTAGGAAGGAAACGAATGTAATTATCATCCTCCTAGTAAAGGATACACATCCCTTTTATAATGTTGTTTTATTTTAATATGAAGAGCCAAGATAGAGAGGAACTCCCCCCACCTAAGTGGTCCTGCTTATGGCATGTTTAAGGAAGAGAGGACAAACCCCGCATAGACCGAAATGCGCAGAGTTGGCAGCATGGTTTCAGGCCCTTACGATCGGGCATCTAGTGCCATGGGGATGGGATCCACTCGTACGGGGTGGTCCCCTGCCTGCGTCTTAGGAAAGGTCGGTAATGCTGGTCAATGAGCTTCCTCGAAATGAATACCTTCAAAACACCTACCATGCCCTTTATGAACAATGCATGCTGTATTGGATGTACAGCCTGTTCTTGTACCAAGCTCACATTTGATATGGTTACTTGCCATAAATAATGTCTCCCCCCACCTTCCTCGTCTTGGAATACCACTGCTATTATATCGTTATTCATTGGGGAACGTCATCCAGGCCACAGTCGCCAGTTATTGACAGTGGGCCAGTTAACTGGAGGGGTCAAGTCACCACGATTCTAAATACCTGTCAGGCTGGAATCATTCTCATAATTGAATCAAGAAGGGGAAAGGTTTTTTTTTTTTTAAACCAAAGTATCTTCAAATATATTTGTAGATAGTGAAACCATGATTAAACACCGTCAGAGTGACGATAAGCTTCTTGCCTTACTCTAGAGAATGCAAACCGGAGCACACATGATTTGTATTTTGTGTCCCAATTAGAGCCATATCCAGAATCGTAGTAACCCAGCCCCCACCGCTTCTTTTCGGTAAACCTGCACAGGAAGGAAAGCAATTATGTTTGTATTCCGGAAGGAGACACCATTTAGTCGAGAAACAACCCAGCAATTTTGAAAGGATGGGTTAATTTTGGATACAATTCAGAATAATAACTCAAATCTTGAATTGAGACAATAGTGAAACTGTCATCACGATTAATTTTAGCATCATGCTTGCAATCATTAAATGCTAGCAGTTCAAAATTTGACAGTGAAGTTGAAGCACTGTATGAGAATCGAATCATGTACTCAACAGAATTCTGACTCCTGTCAGATGTCAATCCCTGTCTGAAATTAATGACACTAACGAATCTTAGTACCACGACAGTCGTTATTTTTCTGATATTGATAAACTGTAGTCAACTTCAAGCGTCGACAAACACATCTAAATCATAGGAGACATGTGTGACAGTATTGAAACAGAAAACACAAAGTATTTTGTGAAAGCATGTTGTTTTGATGAGTTCTAGTGACTCCAGTAGTGTTCTGTAACATGCACACACCTAGGTGTGTACATGGGTCAGCCATTAAGTTTTAATTGTCCACACCCGATCGCACAGCGTAGTGCACCCACGACAACATACCTGAACAAGTGTTGTAATGGGGAAAGTCGGCATTTGCATTTGGATTTTATTCAGTAATCTCGAATGGGACTTGTTAGCCTGACAAACTTGGTATCGGACCGAGTTCTGATTTCTGTCAGAATACCCTGATCAGGGTGCGATCCCCGGTCCGCTAGCACATGGCTGAGATTGTTACATTGAAGGTGATGCTCCGTTACGAGAATCAAACCATGAACAGAATTATAATACTTGTCCAATATCAATCTCTGTCAATTTATTAAAGTAATAATGACACTACTGTTATTCTTAGGTATCTGTTTTTACATTGATAAACCAAGATGTAATCAACTTTAAGTTCAAATGTGACCAACACATCTGGATCAGTTGTATTGAACCATAAAACAACAAAGTATTATGAGAAAGAATGTTGTTCATAACATTATGATAGATAGCGTCAGTAGCGATGGTAATTATTGCTAAATAAATGTCCACGCGTAAATAAATTCCCACGAAATTAGGAGACTTCCGGTAGCGAATCACGTGGCATTTTTTATATCTGACAAATTATATCATACCTTATAGGTTCTATAATAATTACATAGATGAATTGCTCACAATAATCTATGCGCCTCGTAAGGCCTTGAAATGGCAGTTGATAATGGCGAAATGTCGATTTTCATATTCGAAAATTTTTAAGTCCGCCACCTGTTCGAAAACACGGACAAATTGTATGTTTGAAGCGAAACGGTCCATGAATTCGAAACAATAATTCTAAAAACTAACGTGTAGGCGACCAGTAATTATTGTATCGATAAATTGAATTTGTTGTCTAGTTGTTAAACGACAAATTCGGAACAATACTCCCTTTAGACTTCCCTTTGGTTTCGTAGCAGAAAATAAACTGACGAGATTCAATCGGTTATATTGGGACTGCGCATGCGTGACTGATTCCGAGCAAGCCACTGAAGACCCTGAGGGATCGTAGGCGACCACAAAAAGTTAACCCCTTTTCTACTATGGTTTACAAACGCAGGACATATATCCATATAGTTCAGTGTGAACGGCTTCCTTTAGCGGAAATATTATAAACGATCGCAAGAGAGAACGCTCGATATTATCTACCGCTTATGGGCGGAAGGTGATTTCAGTGATGCTACCCCGCACAGCTGGCTAGCATCACTAAATTCACCTTCTGGGGACCTCATTCTAATTAGGTCGCATCTTCTCTAAAAAGTATCTTTATTATCAACTTAACCCTTTGGAGAGTATCTGAAACGTCATATACATGACGTCATAAGTAAATTTAACGTCAACGTCATAGCAATAATTATTAACAAGTTCGGTCGAAAGGGTCCAATAATTTGTTTTAATTCATGTGCATTTTTTGTTAACGTGTGTTATCATAATCGATTGCACTTATACATTTGGGACAATATATTAATCAATATAAATCCTATACAAATCATTTATAGATGATTTATTGAAGTTATGTCTACATAAAATACCACTTCCTGAAACGACATATATGTCGTTCTACTCCTCAACCGATAGACGACATATATGTCGTTCTACTCACCAAAGGGTTAAAAAGTTTTATAATTTCTTGGGAAATTTTCTTTTTCTTTTTTAGTTTCTCTATATCCCCAAATTGGCAAACAACACAATACATAATTACCGAGGTGACCAATGGGTGCACATCACAATCCGGGAACTTAACTCTGAGTCTAGGTCTCCCGTAGAAGATGAGGCCATTGAGATCAGGTCCCCAGAGGATGATTATGGTGATGCTAGCCTGCTAAATTCACCACCTGGGGACCTCATTCTGCAAATGTCCGGCTCCATATTCTCCATCCAAATAATTTTTTAAGCAGCTCTTTCGTAATAACTATTTCACTAATTGATTCAATGTTTATTTAGGTTGCAATAGCAAAACAGCTTTATTTTGTTGTGAGGTAAAATTTGTAATCGCAACGACACTGATTTATAATTACTTCACTGCATTTTCCTTACGTCTAGTCATGCAACACTAATGCCAAGTGCCATGCATAAGCCTCGATGATTTTACACATGGATCACCATATTTCTTTTTTCTGAGTCCCATATATATGGGGCCCAACCACACATGTGCCACCTTATTATTCTCGTTTGTTCTGTTGTGGAAAGTTTTAACCCTTCAATGACTGGAGCTTCCAGAAATGTTGCGAAAACTCTTTGCCATTGCATTCTCTTATAATGCGAGTATCCCATAAAGAGCCTTGCATATTGAGAGCATGCATTGGCCAAATAATATTTACCATGAACTTGTAAGCCAGTGTATTCTCTTATATGTGACTCGCATATATAAGAGAATGTACTGACAAAAGCATCTTTAATGCTGCACCAGCGCAGCTCCAGTCATGAATGCAGTATGAAATAACGGCGGTACATTTTTTAACCCTTTACCCAACAGAAGGGCCCTGTGCCAATGCATTCTCTTATATATGCGAGTCGACCATAGGTCGCCTCGCATATATAAGAGAATGCATTGGCTTAACACATTAAAAATTATAAAATTGTTAAAGAATGTAAGAAAAAATGGTAAAAAGTGTTAAAAAAAGATTTTTTTTAGGCCAATGCATTCTCTTATATATGCGAGGCGACCTATGGTCGACTCGCATATATAAGAGAATGCATTGGCACAGGGCATAACTGTAACCATCACAATGTGGTCAATGAGCCGGTTCCAATGATATCCATATTTGTATGGTTTTATTGAGACAGACCGAAGATATTTTAGGCTGTTGAAGCTTTATTTGGCCGGTTTTGGCCGGTTTGTTGGGTAAAGGGTTAAACAATCACACATGGAATTGAGATCGAACAGACTCATTTCCCATTTCAGATTCATTACTGTAATTGGTTACTATGTTCAAGCAATAGTTAAATACATGATCGATTGTGACTGCTATCTCAGAACAAAATGCATCGGTCATACTTAAAGTGATGTGAAACAAATAGATCAAATAGAAATGGAGAATAATCTTGCTCAAAGTAGTTATTTTTACGCACCATGATTCCAATATATTAAATAAATGCAATGACTCTCGATGGAAAAATTATTTGTGGGTGTTTATATTTCGATAGTTACGTCCCGAATCGAGATGTAAATATTTACAATTAAGCGTAGTTCAGATGATGTTTTCTATGGAGCGGTATGGTCAATTTCTTTGAAATCTTTGGCGATGTTAGTAGAATGCTATATTCCCCAGGTTGGCATAATGACTGAGTACTAACTTATTAGTTTCACGGCAAATTCACGCACCTGAACATGTCCAGAATATGTCTTTAATTAGGTTATTTTATCACATGGAATTTATCAACTAACTTTCGCCACTGACGACGAGATGGAACACCTCACCTCGTTGATGTGTATCCCAGAAATAAATAATAAAATATAAATACGAGCACATGCCATAACACTTTTTTTTGGCCTATTTAACAGGAAATTGACTTTGCACGACCTAACCAGTAATAACAATGTATGAAATCACAACCTGAATTGAGTAATATATTCAGATTCAGTCGCTAATGGCGACCAAGTTACTGATGGATACTCTCTTTAGTGCAGGACACTGCGTGATGTGTAGCTGTTCCGCAGTCGACTGACGAATTCTCGTGCAATCCAAGTTTAACATCGACAGATTGGGAAGAGATATGTGGGTCAGGGCTGAAATATATAAGTTAGAAGGTATCAAAAATCACCCTACAAATTCAACAAGTGCTGAAATACGTAATTGAGAATATATGAAAAATCACCTTGTAATCAGGAGTGTAAAATATATAAGCAACATGTATCACTATACATGAATCAAGCAGAGTTAAATATATAAAATGGAATTATGCATTCAAAGAGTCAGAGGTTTTATGTAGTAAATCATCAGGGATTGTAATATTTCTTAATGTTATTCCAAGAGTTTTGAAATTTCCATCCAGTACTGCAGAAAACACTAAATTTCATAAAATCCTCAAAATTTCATTTAATTTAATTAAATTTTCTTTTAAAAAAGCCTGTATAAAAGATCATTTCGAAGTGGAAAAAAACATAATTTCGGGTTTATTAATATTTTGTTATTTTCAAAATAAGTTATCAGCACAACACAATTCTTTTATTACAAAATATAACCAGCCCTATTTGCTTATCAGTGATTAATTCAAGATGAATGAAGGAATAAATATTTGCTTAGTTCAGATGTCACATTTAACAAAAGAGTACAGTAATGCCCTAAGTAATCGACTCCTTAACTTTTCAGGATTTAGTCGGAAATATGGCTTGTTGCCATTCATCGGAAAGCTCTGTGAGTTTTATTTAGAAATTTTCTTTTTCTTTTTTAGTTTAGTTCCTCTATTCCCTCAAATTGCATATTAAATTGAGGTGCCCAATGGGTGCCCATATTTTCAGACTTTAAAATTCAGTTTTAAGTTGTGAAAAAGACCTTGCATTTTCACAGGGCCTACATGTGACCAGCCCCATGTGTTGCATTTTCAGTGAAGTACAGTGAAACACAAAAGTAAACAATGGGAATAAGTTTTTTCCACTGGGCAAAATCCTCAAATACTAACAATTTGGGCACAATCTTGATTAGGCCACAAAAAATAAGTGTAATATTTCTCAGACAAATTTATTTTCAAAAGCAGCAGGCAGCCAGATCTCTATTTTTATGTTTCATCCGATTTCTGCATTTTTATAGCGCTGTTTGAATTAAGAAAGAAAAAGGCACACAAATTTCGTTTCAGCCTTGTCATATGAAACACTGAGCCTTTTTTCAGCCCCTGTGTCATTTATAAAATATGAAGCCTGGTGAAATAAGCAAATAATGTCTTTAATAGGCATACCTTCATCAGTGAGGTATGTCCGACTCAGATTCAGATGACTCAGCAATTTACAGTTCTCCATCACCTTGTCTATGATAAAGGCACCCGTAACTCTACAAAACAAATAGACATGAATATACATTGTTTGTAAGACAATAGGCAGGTTTAGATTGAAAACTTCTAACTTTGCCTGTCAAGAAATATCACAGACTATACTATTCATTGTGGTGTCGAGGGAGATCATGGCCAATTGTAAAGCAACTAGAGTCCCAGATAAAAGCCTCTTTCTGTTGATAATTTAATATAGGATTTTTACAACATCTCCATGCAATGTTCACCTGCATAATGTCACAACATTAAAGGTTAAGCACATGACGTAATGACATCAATTATGATTTAAAAAAATTTAATTTAAAAAAAATTTAATTTTAATTGAGCAAGGAGTTCAATCTGAAACAAAAAAGGGAGCCTGTTTCAGCTATTATTATAATAAAGGAAATGGTCTTTTACTAACCCAGAGACTTGTGAGTGTGGCGTACTAGTAGTAGTACTCCAAAATGTGTTTGTTTGTTTGTTTGCTAAAGATTTTACAGCATAAAACCACAATCTATGTTTTTTATCCTAGCAAATATTAGATTGCACCCATGAGTCCATTAATGAAACGATTTGGTCGCCAGATATCGACTTTCAAAAGGGGAAGTTTTAGCATGTTTTTAATTGTTGTCAGCTAAGAAAAAATTCCAATGATCTCATTTAATAAAGAGCATCCATGCTTCCATCGGCCAAAAGCGGCAGATAATAAAGATTGTTTTCAATTATGAGCTGTGACCATTTTGAACATTTTACTTATGGATGATTTTGTGAATATTTGTGACGGTGATTGTATAGAGGATCTCACATGAGTTTCTAGTTTATACGGAATTTATCAACCGAGTTCACTAAATTCGATTTGAGCCGAGGTTTACCGAGGCTCAAATAGAATTTAGAGGACGAGGTTGATAAATTACGTATAAAATAGGACGAGTGTGAGATACCTTTTATCACATGATCAAATAAACCCAAAGCAACGCGCAATATTCATCGAAAACAACAATCATAAACTACAGCGATCGCAAGTTATTTGAAGAACGCCGTGACGTCATCGCACGCGCTGATATTAAACATGTCTATTACCGATAATTATGAAACTGCTTTTATGGCCAAATTATGTGATAAAAGTAATTATCATTTTCTTTTTGACTGGTACGCAGAAAATTGGCTTAGAAAATTCTTAATTATTTGGCGGAAATTTGTTTCCCACAGACTGGGAAAGAATAGGTACCTATTTTTAGAACATTACTACATTTAGGTGAACACCAGATGTTTCTTGTGTGTTTGTTTGGGAATAACAATAACAACACACCTTCAAAACAAGTTTCATAAACAAAACTGAGGCTGTTATTGAAAGTGGTGAGAAGAGATTGAACATCTTTAACAATGCAATATCTTGAATTATTGATAATTAAAATTAAAATATAATTGATCTATTTTTCTATTTGCTTCTTGATGATGGTTTTAAAGTCTATTATAATTTTTTCAGATGTACATACTTCGATGGTCTTACAGCCATTTAAAGAAAATAGCTGCAAGAGAACTGTATACTTACGGACAACAACTCAAGTTAAGCTCCTCCAAATTCTTGAACTCTATAAAAAGAAAAGACATTCTTATAATAAATAAAAGGCCACTCGGCCAGTGTCCCCAGACACAGTGGCTTCGTTTGATATGGGGGCTTTTTAGAAATATATTATGTGGATACAATACTTTATTGTCTCATAACTGAGCTGCATACAAATAACCAAATCTGAAAAAACTCTTACGGTCGAAATATAATCTCAAATTGGAATGGAATATCAACAAAATTCTAAGTTGAAAAAGATGCATCCCAGGATGTACGATTCTATGTCAAAAAATGGCAATAACTCTGGCAAATTTACTCTGACTGAACTCAAAATCGCAGGTGCACAGGTTCCAATGCCAAGTTTTTTTAAATTGACTGGAAAATGACGGAATACAGCCTCAGACAAAAGATGCGTCCCAGGATGTATTATTCTGTCAAAAAATGACAATAACTCGGCCAAAATATGTCCGACTGACTCAAAATCGCAGGTGCGCAGGGTCCCATGCTGGTTGCTATATGTGCCAAGTTTAAAAAAAACTGACCATAAAATGACAGAATACAGGCTCGGACAAAGTTCCAGATGGACATGGGTCATTACTGTAGTCCTCGGATGGAATTTCGGGGGACAATAAACAGACAGAGATCAAAATAACTGCAGACAGGATTTGCAAATTTGAGAACATCTGCATCATTGATGAGCAGTAATATTCAGATAATAAATTCAACGAATGACCGTTTGTTGAATTTATTATCTGAACATTTCCCACCCATGAATATGAATTATTTTGCACGTATATTATCTTTAATTAATTATATTGCACGTATGTCATCTGCTAATTTATCCTGAAACACCCCTTAAAATGAAAAATAGTAAATTCCAAGATGGTACAGTAAATAATCAAACCCACTTGTGGTGTAAATTTGATATTCAGAAACACCATCAGTCAGATGCTCGTAGCCCGTTTATATATAACCATGGGTATATGTCAGATATAACCGTACAAAAAAAAACGCCGTTCTTTTCACCGTGTATTTATCCATGGTGTGCGTGCCTATGGTTGTCTGTAACATGGTGCCCGGTGTTATTGCTTTGAAAGGTATTCATGTTCGACTGGTGTTGTCAGATTGGTAATATGATATTAGCGGTTTCTATGTCTTGTCTGGTCACATTTACTGTTTGAACTTTGTCTGAAATAGACGCACTTTTTATACTAGAATTTGCGCAACAGGAGCGCAGGGAAATCGCAGGTTTTTAGAAAAAGTATTTATATGATATAGACAGAGACATGGTGACAGGGGTGGGGGTTGGGATGTCTCACCCCCCAACTTTGGTCAAAATGTTCAACAGTTGGAAATTTCATACCTGCCAAAACATTAGTTGGAAATTTCACACCAACATTAAGTTGAAAATGTTCTTGTAGTTTGAATTTCAAACAATTTATTTGCATATTTTCCTATTTTTGGTAAATATTTTGGACTGAAATGGTCATCAGTCGGAAATTTCCAACCTTAGGAGGGTGACAGGTTGGAAATTTCCAACACTTGGACAGTGTGTGTCCTGGTCCCTCCCCTGTGGCCAGTCAAAACACTGCTAGTTAATTTAAGAAAACAATATTGTCATGCATTTGGTAAATATTGTCATTGGAATTGTCATCAGTTGAAATGTCCAACTCTAGGAAGGTTTGAGGCTAGTCTAGATGCTAGGATTTTGAGATTTTCTTGTTCAGATTAAAAAAAAAATTCCGACTATCGTTGTCATTGTCCATTCCCCCGTGGCCAATACAAAACTGCAAAACAATATTTTACTTCATTTGGTCAAACTTGTGGACTGAAATAGTCATCAGTTGGAGAGTTTTCCAACCTGAGGGGGAGTATGAGGTTTGAAATTTCCAACACCAGGAAAGGTTCAATTGAGGCCAGTCTAGATGCATGCTAGGATTTAATATTTTCTTTTATAGTTTTAAATTTTCTCACACCGGGCCGAAGAACCTGTGTGTCCCCGCCTCTTGCCCGTAGCTGTGGGAATTTGTCTGGAGTTAGACCATTAGATGTTATGATTTATGAAATTGTTCAGGTTAAACTATCTGAATTTTCAAACATGGAATATAGGTTTTTTTTAAATATATATAGGATATTAGGCGTGAGCACTGATGTAAGGGGGATGGTGGAAATGGAATTTGTGTTTGGGGTGATTCTGATTCAAGGGGGTGCAGTTGGAATTTCCCATGGTGGACACCCCCTAACGGAAACCCAACATAACTTAGTATTGATTATTTAGAATGGGGTGTCAAGTAGGGACTTGTCGACAGGGGTGGTTATGCAGGGGTCTTACCCCCAATTGTAGTCATACCTAATACCCCGAGCAAAATTAATTGGAAAATTCACACCAAAATTAGGTTGAAATTGTTCTCGTAGTTTGATTTTCCAACACTTTCTTAGTGACGAATTCGTTGTTTTTAGACAAAATTTTGCATATTTCCCTTTCATTTGCAAAATTATGGACTCAAATGGCCATCAGTTGGCAATTTTGAAACCAATGGGTGAGTGTCAGGTTAATAATTTCCCAGAATTGGAAAACTTGAGGCCGGTCTATGCTATAGGATTGTCAAATGTTCATGTTCATATTTCAAAAATGTTCTCACATCGGGCCTAACCATCGGCCGACCCGTGTGTTCTGTGTCCTTGCCAGTAGTTACTCGCTAATTAATTTAAGAAAAATAGATTGGGGTGTAAATTTGTGTGGTGTTATACAACTAGATATTAAGATGTTTTAATCTCATACTGGGCCGAACCATCTTTTTCACCCCCCCCCCCCCCCCCCCCCCCCCCCGCACGACAAGTGGCCACAATATTACTGGTTCATTTGGAATA
The DNA here is from genome assembly GCA_032622095.1 of Siphonodentalium dalli. Classification (NCBI taxonomy): domain Eukaryota; kingdom Metazoa; phylum Mollusca; class Scaphopoda; order Gadilida; family Siphonodentaliidae; genus Siphonodentalium; species Siphonodentalium dalli. The sequence goes on along the minus strand of CP136068.1, from coordinate 129,816,955 downwards.
GTCTACCATCTGGTAGTCTGTGAGGGAACATTTGGGAAAAATCAAAGGGGGGTGCAAATTGATTTACGCAAACTTATGAGTTTGGTGTGGTTCAATGGGGTGGGGTGCAGTTGGAAATTCCAAGGTGGAGACCACCCCAACGAAAACCCTCTAACCAAGTCTCGAGTGCCAAATATCCCACACTCAACGAGGGGTACCTCTCGCAACTTTAGTTTCTGCCCTCGGCATAGGCTTATTTGTTTCTTATCCGATAATACACTTCACCGGCAGCCATGTATTAACCATACTCTGAAATAAAACGCTTCCGTGATGATCACACGATAAAGTCGTGCTGCAAGTAAGACGATAATTGTGTTGTAGAAATGATACGGAAGACCGATTGTCAAAAAATTCAACATCAAAATACACAGGGCAAGACTTATCGATTCAAACTGTGGAGTGTGTTTTCGTTGTGTATTTTTCGCATATACCCATGGTTATATGATATATTTGTTCTGAAGTCCACAAGATCTAGAGTTGTCAACTGAAAGTAGTAATTTAATGGGAGATATATATTTTATTACAATGTTTTCATTATTTCAAAAGAAAATGAACTCATTTGACCTCACGAACTTCACAACTGTTCGGGTCTTTTAACACAACAGTTAGATTACAATACATCATTATGGTCATAAGATGTCACTCTTTCCGATAAATGTTGTTTGTAGCACATTGTATTGAATTGTATGATAAAGTCAATTAAAATTGACGAAACATCCCACCACTGGATCTGGTCGTAAAGTCCGCTATAGAAGAGTAAGGCAACCATCCTTCTATGTAAACCATATCGTATCCCTACTGATTTAACTAGCTAGTTTACAGTAATGCCCTAATTAATCGACTTCTTAACTACAGCAGAATTATGGGTAATATTTTAGGATTTAGTAGGAAATATGACTGGTTGCCATTCATCGGAAAGCTCTCACAAGTGAGAGCTTTCCGATGAATGGCAACAAACCATATTTCCGACTAAATCCTGAAAAAATACCCATAATTCTTCTGTGGTTAAGGAGTCGATTGTTAAGGGGCATTACCATACATCAGAGGAAACTTGGACTACTAGCCTCAGTGCAGTGAGAGCTTTCTGATGAATGTCAAGCCATATTTCCCACTAAATCCTGAAAAATTACCCATAATTCTTCTGTGGTTAAGGAGTTGATTATATTCAGGGGCATTACCATACATCAGAGGAAACTTGGAGTACAAGCCTCAGTGCTCCACTGGTGATATAATGGCCATATCTTTAAACTATGATAGTTTTTCCTTCTGTCAGCATTCAGCAAGTTGAGCAACAAGATGCTACCTGAAATAGACTGACCTTTGATGATCGCTAAACCAGTATCTGTTATCACGGTCCTGTCCAGGTAAAGAATCTCCAGCTGACTCAGGTCTAAAACACGATACAATATATTAGATCACGAAAAATATATGTTTAGAGTAGGATATTTCTATTCGAGATATGATTCAATGCTGATTTGAGATCGTCAATGAAAACATCGGTTGATTAGTAAGTTTTTGAATCCGCATGATTTGGTGCGATTCTCTAAATTTGCATCTAAGGATCACAAAATAAATTACCCAGCAGTCATAAAACTCCTTCTATACTAATTACAGTTTTCTATATACTATATGCATCATTATTATGTTGAAAGCACAGCTGTTTCGAAACATACGTGGTGGTTGAGGGAAAATGGCAGATACATGTATCAATATGGCTGAAGGGGTCATTGTCGCCACATTTTGGTATGTTGGGCAGCCAACTTTACGAAAAGGTGTTTTGGGTATCCAGTCTGACCTTTGTTGTAATTTCAGCATACATTTGATACCAAACTCTTGTATCCAATCACATGACGAATTGATAGTCATCTTTAAAACTGTTATTTTTCGTGCCACACATTTGCTTTTTATCGGCGACATAGCAGGAAGAAAGGTGGTAATTTCTATAACGTAAACCCATGAAGGTCAGCATCAATATGGATAGAAAATTTAGGGAATTTAGAATTTTTTTAATGCTTCCAAGACTGGGTCTTACTGAAATTTTGCGAAAAAACCCTGTGCCAATGCATTCTCTTATATATACAAGGCGTCCTATGGGTGACTCACATATATAGGAGATTGCACTGACACACGGTCTTTAATGCTGCACCAGTGCAGCTCCCATCATGAAAGGGTTAACGTAGATAAGGAGACTGAGAACTAGTTGACTAATCGATGTCGACTCAATTATTGAATAAGTCAACTCTGAATTCTGTTGACTAGCCAAAACAAATTCCCAACTTAGCCTTCAGAACACCTTAAGCAGCAGAAATGTAACAATCCAATTCAAATATTTAGAACAATATTCAAGAAAAAGGTACCGAATTGTTCTAAGACCCAATTATTAACTCATTGCAGTGACCATTTGATGATACCGACATGCCGCCATAATGTTTAGTCTTATGTAGCATGTGTACACTTGAGAAAACTCAGCAGGCAATGCGTCATTCAGGTTTGATTTTAAATTTATCTCCAAATAAGCCAGTTCATAGCACTGTGTCAGTGCCAAAATGTCCAAAAAAAAAGTGCTATCTTTTTGGTGGATTGAATTATAATGGATATAAATATACCGCACCTTGTTTCGTTGAATATTCAAGGATTCGAGCGTTAACTTTTCAGGATTTAGTCGAAAATATAGCTTGTTGCCATTCATCGGAAAGCTCTCACAGAAAAGTTACCCATAATTCTGCTGTGGTTACTTAGGGTATTACTGTACACTTTCAAAGTTCTGCATGTTTAATAGTGTCTTCCTATTTTTGATCCCTCCCAAGTTTACAATAAAACCATGAGGAAAAACAAACATGAATTCAACTAATGTTAACTCACTTTGTAAACAAAGAAGGCCTTCATCTGTTATTTTAGTGTTAGACAAAAGAAGCTTGTGCAAACTGAAACAAGAATAAAAGTGTCAATGACACTGTAGCTCAACTTGGGGAGGCATTATTATTTTATGCTGAGCAGCCAATAGAATGATAGAAAGAAGGACAGTCTAAAAGATTCAGTAAAGGGTTTGTATTGTGTAGATGAAATTATTTTTATTTCACCAATAAATGTGAACTGCAGGGTGGGCCAATGGATTCATAAGTGAAATTCAAGATGGGAGCTGGCGGCGTCCATGTTTTTTAACAAATTTAGGAAAAAATTGGATATCTCCAATCTAGAGTTCCACGAGGAATCATATGAAGTTTGGTGTTGATCGGATGAGGGAGGTTGCATGTAGGGTCTGCCGAAGGATTTAGTCATGAAAAGAGTAAAATCCAAGATGGCTTCCGATGCCATTGTATTTCAATGTAATTCGAAAAAAAATTATAGCTCCCATCTAGATGTGTTCCTAAACACGCCTGTAAAGTTTAAAAATATTTTTCAGATAAATGCGGGCTGCAGGGTGTGCCAATGATTCAAATTTGAAATTCAAGACGGCTGCTGTCAGCCATTTTTTTTTCAACAAAAGGATATAGTCATGGAAAGAATAAAATACAAGATGGCTGCCGGGCCATGTTTTTCATCAAAAATATTTCAAATTTGATAGCTCCCATCTACAGGTTATCCTAAACATGCACGTAAATTTTACAGATATTTCTCCAATAAATGCGGGCTGTAGTGTGTGCCGATGGATTGAAATTAGAAATCCAAGATGGCTGCTGATGGCCATGTTTTTCCAATATAATTCAGAAAATATTTATGGCTCCCATCCAGAGGTCACACTGAACTTCCATTTTATGTTTAGTGATGATCGGATAAGGGAGGTGGCCTTTAGGGTGTGCCAAAGGATTTAGTCATACAAAGAGTAATCAGATGGGCGTATAAAAACTAATCCCACATTTTGAAATATGAGTAATTTTAGTTAAAACATTGCATCTAAGCCGTAATCCATGAAACCATAAAAATCCATGAAACCATGAAAACTTTCTCAATTCAACAACAGTTTAGGTGCCTGATAAATAAGGAAAACTAAAATGTACCTGTGTAAGGCACCAACAGATTGCATGCCGTCATCGTTGATATTAATATAGTTCGTCAAATCCAAGGAAGATAACTGGAACGCTGCAAGGTTAAAGGTCGCCTCAAATTAGGAAGAAAAAAAAGAGTACTGGCAGGCATGGTATAACATTAGTGTCCTGAGAATATAGGATTTTACTTCAAATCGAATATTGACATCAAGCCTCAAAATATGGTGCTGGTCATTTGCAGAATGGGGTCCACAGAGGGTGAATCTACCCCACACAGCATGCTAACATCACTAAATTCGCCCTCTGGGAACCTCATTCTGCTTAGGCCTCATCTTTGGAAAGTATCTGTACGTGTATTATCAAATTATAAATATTTTTTACTTTATTTTCCTTTTTTTCATTTTAGATGATTTGCTCCATATCCTCAAATTGGCAGACGAAACAATGCATAATCGAGGTGACAATGTGTGCACATCACATCTACACCATCTGGGAACTTTAAAAATCTGAGGCTAGTCTCACCAAATTCATCCTCGGAGGAACTCATTCTGCTATGGGAAACAGACACAGAATTGGGGAAATAGAGAAACTAAACTAAACAAGATAAAGATACATTCTAAAGAAGTTTCTGAAGAAACTAAAAACTTGTTAATTTGACAATAAACGCTTTCTATAAAAGATGAGGCCTTAGTAGAATGAGTGCCCCAGTTTCGACAGGGGTTGTAAATCTAGCAGTTTTTTTTTATATTTACCTAATGTATAAATAATATCTTAGCAGAGAAGTGCCACCTGCAAGAGACCAGGCTTGAAATGATGGTGCTGGACATTTGCAGAATGAGGTCCCCAGATGTTGAATTTAGTGACACTACCCGCACAGCGGGATAGCATTAGTAAATTTTCCCTCTGGGGACCCTATTCTGCTTAGGCCTCATCTCCTCTCGAAAGTATTTATATTATGAAATTATCAAATGTTTTCAACTTCTTCAGAAAGTTTATTTTCTTTTTTAGTCGATTTTCTCTATATCCCCAAATTGACAGATAAAACAAAGCATAAACGAGATTCCCAATTGGTGCACATCACCATCTACACCATCTGGGAACTTAAATATGTGTCTAGTTCTCCCGCAGCAGATAAGGCCATGCGATGCTAGCCCGCTGTGCGGGTAGCGTCACTAAATTCACCCTCTGGGGACTTCATTCTGCAAATGACCAGTACCATATTTTGAGGGCTACCTGACATGAAATCATTGTTCGATATTGACATCGAGTCAAACTGGTGGTGTTCAGTAATTTTGTTTTCTCTCCAATTATGCACATTTTTCTACAGAGTATGAAGTGTTTGATGCCATATGCCTCTAGTTGCTGTAAAATATTACGGAGACAGCAAATATTATCAATGATAGGATTGAAGAGAATCATGAGCTACACCATTTAAGACTTGATTTCTTTAATCAGGTCAGGCACATTATGAATTCAACTATTACAGTTATTGCAATAGATAGTCTAGCCCAAAGGGACTTGATGGTGTTCTAACAAATAACAACTTAACACTCTTATTGGAAATTTTCGGCCACATGGCTTTCTTCAGCCAAAATAAGTTATACAGGTACAATATTATCGTTGACTCCAATTTAACAAGCCCGTTCAATAGTCACACCTCTGCTTTGACGTTTGTGCCTCGATCGACGATGACGTAATTATATGATCTTGCTCTCACATGTGCCATGAATTGGATTGCAAATTCAGTCCATTCAGTATCGGGGTGTCCAAGCGCCTGCTGCGGGCCTCTTCCTTCACAAGCCGCAACTGAAGTCCACCATTTACAATGTCCAGAAAGGAAAACATTAGGTCACGAGCACAATGTCCATTTGAATTAAAATGAGAAGAAACCGGCTTCTCAATATTGTCAATATCCCGGATATGTTCTTTCATCTGCGCCTAATGTGCGTTCTGTTTCACCAATATAAATGCGTTCTGCTGCAATCCAATTCATGGCACAGGTAAAAGCAACGTCATATAATTACATCATCGTTGATCGAGGCACAAATGTCGAAGCAAATGTGTGACTATTGAACGAACATGTTAAATTGGAGTCAACATTACTATTAAAATCAGAACCGGGGTTAGAGCACTATAAATGAGATTGCGCATTAAGAATTTCGTTTTGTTTTGGTTATTGTTGGCATTTTTAAACAACCACTGATAAAATATAGGTTACAATACACCAAATGATTTGCATCGGCCTCAGTGTTAACAAATCCCACTTTCCTGTATTCACAGGAAAGGGTTGACCCTGCACGAGTATAAAAAATTAAAGAACGTCCTTTTAGACACACGAAAATGTGCCCAAAAGTACTTGTCAATGTATTGAGTCACACTGCAGGTTTGACAAACGTCACACTACCCTTAAAATGGAGAAAAAAATGACATCGATAAAAATACCAACCCCTCCCATAAATTATTCGTCAGTTTGGCAGCCTTAACCTTTCACCATGCGGCTATATTTAATGTTTCTCGTAGGGAAACACGTTCTTGCATTTTTTCGTGCACTTTTCGTCCATGTATCATTGACCATTCAGCTGTCAGGATTTTGTTATGCTGATCCTAGCTTGGGGGTGCCAGGGGTAATCACTCTACTAATTTGTATTTGGTCTATTATAACATATAGTGATCACTGGAGTGATAAGAAAGTCACCCAAACGACATTAAATTGCATCCATTTATATACCCACGTCAAATTAAATAAATTGGATTCAAAACATGTCTGTATTCTTACTTTATTAACCCTTTTCTGCCACGACCCATATCTGAATGTACTAAAACAAATTACCTTGACTTGAATGTCATTTTTTTCATTTTAGCTCCATTTTGGCAAAGTATAAAACAATGACGACGTACAAACATGTAGTCGATCTGATAGCTTGAATTTACCACTTCCAGAAAATATGCCATACAATTCACTAGGCAAATTGGGCGCACTTTGGTTTCACATTGGGCGCCCCTACCTAATTTTAGAAACAAATTGACAGAAAACCAAAATTGTCCCTTCTCAAGAATGCATTTATTGGCGGAAATTTGGGCGCATTGGATCGTCAAACCTTTTCTGCAAACTTCCAGGTTAGGCGTTTTTGTCATCCTGTCATGTTAAAAAGGCAATTGAACTTTGTTTGACCCAATAAAGGGGCATCCAAGGGTCCAAAAACAGGTCGAAAATGGCAATTTTCGGTTCTACAATGAGAAGCAGAAATGGCATCAGAGGAGATCATTTTTTATTTTATTGGAATTCCAAATAATCTGCCGTATCGCATGCTTTTTGTTTCCAATTTGTTTTATGGGGATAATGAGCAAGGGACTTGTTACAGAGCAGAAATCTGAAAAAAACCAACAATTTTTCACTATACCCGGTAGGTTACAATACACCAAATGATTGGCATCGGCCTCAGTGTTAACAAATCCCGCTGGCCTGTATTTACAGGAAAGGGTTGACCCTGTACGAGTATCAAAGAATAAAGAACGTCCTTTTAGACAAAAAAACACCAACCCCTCACATAAATTATTTGTCAGTTTGACAGCCGTAACCTTTCACCATGTGACTATATTTAATGTTTCTCGTCGGGAAACACGTTCTGGCATTTTTTGTGCACTTTTCATCCATGTATCATTGACAATTCATTTGCCAGGATTTTTTTTATGCTGATCCTAGCTTGGGGTGCAGGGGAAATCACTCTACTAATTTGTATTTGGTGTATTGTAACCAAAAAATACAAAATAAATGCTGCAATTGTCTCAAAATTATTATATAAAATGCTGCCATTCTCTCACAATTGTGTTTGGGGAGTAGTTATCAAGGTGATAATGTGAACATAGACTCCATATTGGAACCATTGTGTCATACTTTTAATTTACATAATTATTACATCTCTCCTATTTTCGTTCTATACTATAGCGACATCGACTTCAATTTTTTAAATGCACTTCACCCTACTGAATGACCACTTCGTATTATTTTTGTGGCAGGGAGAAGTCATTTCGACCTCAACATCTGGTCTAAGCTGGTCCCTGATCTCTTCAATCCCTATCATTGATTCATGTATGTCTGGCTGAATTGACTTCTCCAATATAATCAACATTAAAACAATGATATCCAACAGAAGATATTGTAATGATATATAATAAGATAATAATGCAGTATATTGTTATCCCCAGCAATATTACATAAATATTGCACAGCTTGGAGGTAAATATTCCAAAATAGTGGTCCGAGGGGAGGAATAGTCCCCAAGCCAGAGCCAAGGGGACTATTCCTCCACAAAGGACCACTATTTTAGCATATTCAACGACAAGCCTTGCAATATTTATTATATTTTATTGAATGTTGTTCATGCTCTCCCAGAACCCATATTTCATGCATTTCATTTTCGTCACAGAAAGGTTTTAGAATTTTCCGTGCGAATTTTGTTGTCTCTTTATATTTTTTTCTGGTCAAATCCTCTTAAATAAATTGCCCTTCTTTTTACTGTGAAAATCTTAAATGTTATTCTTCATGAGTAATTATTGCTTGTTTGGAAAGCAATGGAAAGCTGACGTCCTTGTTCAACAATGATGTCAGATCAAAACAATATTTTTCTTACCAAAAACAAACTAAGATACATTTGGAAAATTTAGTAGTGTGAACTTAGGAAATTGATAAAAATATCAATGCGATATTGTGATCAGCGGAGAAAGGAACATAATAAATCGTCACACCAAACATGGGGACAACATCACAAATAACAAAGTATTTGCTTATGATCATCTATTGTGGTCTAGTTGGACAACAAAATATTGAACATTTGCCATTTGCGGTGAGGCGGAGATGACTTTAGAATTACCTCCCCAGAATAGTGGGCATGTTAAAAATATATTTCTGGATTTCCTCAGCGATAGTGGGTGTGCTAAAATTAGGAAGCCCACTATCATGTGGACGAAACTATCGGTAATAGTGAATGTCAAGCAACCAATCACAAGCGTGGATTATGCTTAGATAGTCATGTGAGATAAAATATACTGCATTTATATTATCCTGTTATATGTTAATTCCATTGTACTATTAATATGTGTATCATAAATAAAATTATCCTATCCTATCCTGACTCCCTGAATTATTTTCAATTTCCAACATATATACCCTCCAATGCTTGCAGTGCATGTTGACAAAGTTTATTTGAAACCATTGCATTTTTGCCAATTTCCCAAGGAAATGCCTTTGCTAAGCCATCCAATGTTGAGTAGGCATCTACTTAAACCCCTACAATTGTCTGAAAGTTCTATTTTTTCTTATAAATTGAGGTATAAATTATGCTTGAAACTCAGGAGGCTTTATAGAACTTTTCACGCACTGACCAAGCCTTACTGAGAGCACATGCACCAAATACACTAACATATATGGAATACAAGGTAACAAGTGAATGTGAAGAAGAAATTTGTTGGTGGACATCAATTGAAATAAAAAATTTAATATTAGAAATATTGCTTCATGACAACTCACTGAAATTGGATAGATTTAGCTTACCTGTGATGTGAGAAAGCCCAATATTTGTTGTTGATAATCTGCTAGGTAATGTTATACTCTTAAGATGCAGACCTGAAGCAAAGAAAAATAGCAGCAATTAAATATCTGACTGCTTTTGATGTTGATGTTACATTCACAGAAAAAGGTAGTCTTGAAATCAGGTTTTGTAAAAATATTATGCTGTGGCCCCCAAGAGATAAACCATCTTTAAATCAAGGAGTAGAAACCAGATATCAAATATGATTTTAATATATAGAGGATATCCACAATTTTTCAGTGGATATGGGTTATATCTCATGAGTGATGACAAAACATTGAGTTTCCATGAGTGGCTTTAGCCACGAGTGGAAATTCAAATGTTTTGTCATCACGAATGAGATTTAACCCATATCCACTGAAAAAGTGTGGATATTCTGTTTATTATATACTTTAGTTACTTGTCTATGGCCCCCAATGAATGTCAATACATCAGAAATTTCAAGCTGACACATTACGCCCAAAAAAATAGTCCCATATTTAAAACACTCAAAAAGTATAGATTTTGTATTTATTATATACTTTCGTTACTTGCAGATGGCCCCCAATGAATATCAGTACATGATGTGTGCAGGAAATCATTCACTGTGAAGTATAACCTGGCCACAGACATGAGGATCCATACGGCACAATAATACCAGTGAGATATCGATATCTCACTAGTGGGATATCACTTATATCTCACTGCTAAAACCTTATTATTCATGGGCAAGTATATAATAAACATGTATACAAATAGTAACCTCTTATAAATCCCTCATATTGTGCAATGCAAGCGCCCTTTTCAGACGTTAAAAGTTATGTTATGTGTTTATAAATGTGCTAAGTTTTTAAACATGTTACTGGGTACAATAATCAGTAATCCGCGCTTATTGGGATTTGAACCAGCTTCACCATTGCTGGACAGCTTATGTTGTTGGCCTAATGTACTATGCACCTTCCCAAATGAGCCCCCCAGCCTTGATAAAACAGTTTTTAATGCATGCCCATGGCTTTATTTTTATCCTTGCAAAGGTATTCACTATTATGAAGTATACTCTATCTAAATGATAGCCCATGTTTTCTCAGACATAAACCAGCTATTGAAATTCACCACTTACGACGTTAAATGATATCACAATCGTCTTCAATCGATGCATAATTTTTGAAGCCATCAGCTGATCGATGCCTGTTCTCGCAATGCTACTTCACCATCCGCAGAATATACAAATATAGTTCCCGTATTCTTCCCTTTATTTCCGCCATAAATATGTCGAATTTCAACATAAAATAGATTTTATTTATAACTGTATCAGTGAATATAATATAATTTTAGAATATCACAATGGGTTCTTTCACTTTGACATTCTTCAATAGTACAAACCGGAAACAGTATTGGTACACGCAAGTGAATCGGTCACACGCGCAAGCTAGTGTGAAAGTATATTCTTCTATATCCCCTTCTGGGTGATATCGATATTTATCTAAACTCGTTTTTTTCTATAATTCACTGTTGGGCGTATAATAAAATTTAATATATGTACTTTCAGTTGACAAGTCTTGTGGAGTTCAGAACATTAAAGTATAATATTTTCTCAATGTAATAAACCGGTTTTCTGTCACAATTGTGACATTTATTACAGTTACTGGAGATTTTAGATGAGCGGGTGAACAATACTAAACCCCGATATAGAAAGACATATATACACGCCTTCGAAGTCAAACAGCATTATCCCAACCGATTTCATTAGCTGGTTCACATCGGAGAAAACTTGGGAGTATCCAAATGACTGATTTGTTCAGTAGGATAACATCAATTTTAAAATGCTGCAAGCTCCAGACTGTTGGTGTGCAATAAACATAGAATGACAGGTGGGCGTGAAATGAGTAACAATTTATCACACTCATTTGTTGTAATGCAAGATACAAATAGAATGTCTTGTCCTTGATGTACCATCACGTCACAACAAACTCATGTGATAACCAGCTCACACACTTGTGTCATTTATAAACATCAGGGGAACAACAATTACCTGAAATATACTGCAAGGCAATGTCACCATCAACTTTTTCGATCTCAGCGATATTGAGCGACGTTATTGACTGATGTGATGACATACACAGCAGCGAGTCCGTGACGATCTGCGTCCTCGCGATGTTCAAGTGTTCTAATGTTGTCAGGTGCTCGATTCCTGTCAGACTGCACAGCTGAAAAGGTTGAGAGGTTGCTTAACCCTTTCTATACTAAATGGATTCTCCCACCCAGTTATAGGATGGAACGTTCTATTATGTGGAGGGGTGTTCAAGAAGCATAAGTAGATGACAAACAAAAAGACAATAGAGGTGCAGAAGAATTCATATACTTTAATGGTAAATGTTTAGATATGGTCGTTTGTTGAACTTACTATCTGAATATTTCATAATTTACCATTCCATGACTGGAGCTTCCTCAAATTTTGAGAAAAACTCTGTGCCAATGCAGTCTCTCTCATATATGCGAGTCTCCCATATATAAGAGAATGCATTGGCCTAACAATATTTACCTTGACCTTTTAGGCCAGTGAATTCTCTTATATATGCGAGACCCCCTATGGGAGATTCACAAATATAAGAGAATGCACTGGCACAGGATCTTTAATGCTGCACTAGTGCAGCTCCCATCATGAAAGGGTTACGGGAACTACTCGTCACAGAGCATTCAGTAAAGAAAGGGTTAAAGTGATCCATAGTGGTTGAAATTCACTTATTATATATTGAATGATTATTAACTACGTTCTAAAACAGAACTTAACAGATAGCAATGCCTCTGTACCCATTATCTTTTGAACCCGATCAGCTCAGTTATAGACTAAAACTGTTTTGAAATGGTGACCAGTAAAATCTATGGAATTTCTCTACCCTAGAAGTTGCCACAAGAGATAGAAATTTCTCGCTTCAAGCAGAAAATTGGGAGAGAACAAATTTATCCCATAGTTTTTCACCGCACATCAGTATATATATATCACAGCTTCCTGACTCAGTAAAGAGCATATAAGAATATAATGAAAACCATTTTTTATTAATAGAACCAGTCCCATCGCTCATTATGCATACATTGCTCGCGACGCCATCAGTACATGTGTCAACCTTTAGCAAAATATGAGTATTATATTTTTCTTGACCATGTTGAAACTTACCCCTGTTCCCTCCATCTGTAAGGAGCGTAGATTTGAAAGCCCTAAAACAAAATGTCACACCATGTTACTGACTATCAACGACAATAATCCATATGTTCTGCTGACAGTCCATGGAATATGATGCTGGACATTTGCAGAATGAGGTCCCCAGAGGTGAATTTAGTGATGCTACCCTGTACAGCAGGCTAGCATCACCAAATTCATCCTCTGGGGGACCTCATTCTGCAGTCCTCATCAGCTGTGGGAGACTTAGGCACAGATTTAAGATGATGATGCGCACACAATGGGCACCTCAATCATGCATTGTGTTGTCTGCCAATTTTGGGATATAGAGAAACTATACTAAAAAATAAAAAGAATCTTTCTAAAGAAGTTTCTAAAAAAACTAATTTCACAATAAACATACTTTCCAGAGAAGATGAGGCCTAAGCAGAATGTGGTTCACAGAGGGTGAATTTAGTGATACTAGTCCACTGTGAAGGGTAGCATCACTAAATTCACAATCTGCGGACCCCATTCTGCAAATGTCCAGCACCATATTTTGAGGCCTGTGACAGTCCCTGTCATTCAAAGCCATTTACACACCTACCATTTGGCTTAATGCCACTCTGATGTCTCCTGGCAGGCATGAACAGCCGCTTATATGGCTAAAACATAGTTTTTTTCTTCGCGGCAGTCCAATGTGTATGTAAAATAAAATAAAAAACACAGATTGACTTCTTAGAAATAAATCAGGCGCATAAGCTTAACCATAATTTAACTATGAAAATGGCACGGCATGTTCCCAGATTAAGTTAGTATTGATTGTTCACATTCCACACCAATACAACACACACCAACACTTTGTTATAATTCCATTAATTTGACACCCTGTCTCCAGTTGATTAGGCCTTTACCTGATTATAACCTATTGTTGTATCAGCAATTTTCATGGACCAATCATTGTTGAAACCATAATCTCACACAACACTATTATTAGGCCATCACTATTATTTGGCCATCACTATTATTTGGCCATCACTATTATTAGGCACCTTACAGTAGGAATCTTTTAATTATTTGCTGCAAAATATGTAATTTCTTTAGAAGCGATAATAAATGTTTTGATTCAGTTACCATATCACCACTTTTATTTGCTGAATGGATAATCATTTTTGTAAACGAATAATAAATTTGCTAATTATTGGAAAATTTAGTCTGAACACATGTATAGGAAGGTTTTTGCAATCTCATTTTGAAGGTAAATTCTTCTACGAAGATTTTTCTACATGTTTTACAGTTGGGCCCACTTGTGTCCTTTAAACATGTTGACTGTCGACTACGAGCTATCTTGTACTGTTTGCATTTAATTGAATGGGTGTCGACAGTCAACGTGTCAATTGAAAATTTTTGATATACATAAATGTTTTTCAGGTGAGGTCCCCCAACCCTTATTTACCTTTGAGGTGTGATAACACTGCATGAGACGCATGAGTTTTGTTGAGATTTAACACTTGTAGACACTGTGGTTGACAGCTCATTAACATCTCTATCCCAGCATCGGATACCTTCGTGCCCTCCAGATTCAAGTGGCTCAGACTCCGAAGCTCTGAAAATAGCCGCAGTGTAAAGATATATCATGATTTACTGGAGCTTCCTGAAAGTTTGCGAATTCTCTTATATATGCGAGTTGCCCATAGGGCAAGAAAATCCATTGGCCTAACAATAGTTACCTCGATCTTGTAAGCCAGTTCATTCTCTTATTATGTGAGGCTCCCTATGGGAGACTCGCATATATAAGAGAATGCACTAGTACAGGGTCTTTAATGCACCAGGCAGCTCCCGACATTAAAGGGTTAAACACAGTGTATCTCGCAATTACAACTATATCATTTTCACAAAACACGATGTCAAGACTACAACTAGCTTTTTGAGAATAAAATACAGATAAAACTGAACATTGGGTATAAAAACTGTCAAGGCATAATAAAGCGCTTTATTTCTGATATAATTCATGGAGAAATCTCGTAGCTGAAATTAAAATTGCCTGGATTCAGGGTGCTATCAAGATAAGAGTGCTCCCTCTTGGTACGCTCTGTATGTTTTCACAATATTTATGTTCTAAAAATAGCACTAAAGCTGTCCGAAGAATGTGATAAGAAATATCTGCCGGAAATCATGTTCCACAAATCCAAAAACGCAGTATCAAGAATTCGCATCAGAATGATGTGTCGAGTTACGGTAGGTATGCGAAACGTGAGCTTGGATTGAAAATACCTTAAAGGCATGTGTGGCGTTCGTTATTCATATTTGTTCAAAACGCCATCAACAGAAGGAATATTAAAAAATATATAGTTTTGTTCATATATGCCAAACATAATCATTGCATAAATAGTATATTGTCGTCAAGACATACGATGGTGTACGTAAACAAGAACCAACTCGTGTTACAGAAGTTTTGCTTCTGTTTACATAACACAGCGCAAATCTATTGGTTAATCACACACAAATGATATAAACGATCTTTATTATTTCCATATCAGGAAAACAGTAACAAATAACTCTCTTTATGTTTACCATATCCGGATCTAAACAAAAAACCAGGTTCTGTAACGTTTTTTGCTTTTGTTTACATAACAAAACAAAAACATTTGACAATTACATACTGTTTATGCCATATTTCTGATTGGTATAAGAACAAGGTCTGTCTATATTTTACTATTATTTCTGTTTATGGCGGTTTTTGACGGAGGTGAATATTTTAACAGCATACCCACCGCCAACGCCGTCCATATCTTTAATCATACTTGGTTTTATAATTGTTTTGTGATAAATGAGAGGTGAGACCTACTAATAATTAAATGAGAGGTGAGACATACTAATAATTAAATGAGAGGTGAGACCTACTAATAATTAAAACTGCTTCCAGATCATGTCACTGCATGACAGAATGAAAGAAAAATCCAGCGAGTTCATGAACGTAACAAAAGTTGTTCAAAAAGTTATTATCGAAATATAAGACTCATTGTAAAAGTAAATTTTGGACCAGCGCCGACCCTGAATGTGTAAGTAACAATTCTCACCTTTAATAGTTGTGATCGCTTTGTCTGTTATCTGATGGCAAGAACTAAGACTCAAAGTCCGCAACTTCTTCAAAGCTGAAAAAAATAATATTCAATAGCAAATGAACTTAAAAATGCCCGTAGAGATCATATTCCACCAGTACAAAACCTTGGAACTTTTTTAAAGTTTGACTGGGAACATTATAAAGTCGAAAAATTAACGCGGGAAATATATTTCTTAACAAATAACATGTCGGGGGGGGGGGGGGGGGGGGGGGGGGGGGGGGGGGGGGGTCATTTTCGGATTACTGTCGAGATATCATATGTTGCATGCATGGGTGCCTTGATTACGTCATCAAGCACAACCTCAAGTTGTTTACTGTAGATACATGAATCATCGATTAACAGCTCAGTAAGGCTCTGCGAATCTATTCAATTTGATCCGATTCAAAATTGTATGTGTGATTTGAATTTAAGTGGTTAGAAAGATTGCAAAGGATTTAAAGTAAATCGGACTTGGCACTGAAAGGGTTAAAGATAATACATACTCTATAGGCCTGTAACGATACGCTTGGTCACGATACGATACGTAACGCGATACGGGGCCAACGATACGATACGTATCGCGATACGCAAAATTTGATCCCACAAGTAAATAGCTATTCAAGTTCAACACTCCAAATTTGCACAACTCTCAGATGTTATCGTAGAAAAATTAACTATACTAATTTTAATGAACAGTATATCATTTCACAGTTGGCAGTCAGTTGCTGGAGTTTCTGACTGAAAATGAGCTTTTCTGACAAATTACTCAGATATAACTATTGACAAGTAGTGCACCCAGCGACCGTTCACCATGCACCATTAAACTATATGCCTAATAATGGCACATGATGAAATGTCGCTGGGCAGCTGGGCTCTTATACACTACTTTTTATTATGCTCATAGTTATATCTGAGTAAAATGTCAGAAAAGCTAATTTACAATCCGAAACTCATGCAACAGTGATTCAAGTCTTATTTTTTAAATTCATTTTATATTTTAATCAACAGTAATTCAACACAACAATGTGACATTTAATAGTCACAACTCAGTCTTAGCCAATTTAGAATACACATCTTGGAGATGCAGCTGACCTGATGACTTGGGAACGCTAGATGGGCTCGCTGGGGTTGAGTTCGTCAAGTCTATAGTCTAGAATGATGTCGTTTCAAATGGTGCGACATGTTGGTCGTAACACCAGTCTTGAAACATATGTAAGAGGTTGCCGTCGAACATAATTTGGATATCGTTTTAGTTCTGTCTGTCTTAATGCATCCATCCTCTTCAACGGTGTACGTCCCAAAACCGAAATACTGCCAGACTTTCGACCTGTAGGCCGCTGGCGGATTGACAAGTTTTAAGCTTTGAGCAGACATCTTTCCACGGCCCACGTGTTGTTGTTTTGCCGCAGACGATATACATGTATCCAATATACTAGTATTTGATTGGTTGAAATCACAGCAGTTCATCAAATTAAACCAATCAGAGCATGGCTTACAGTCTGTGGCTAGGTTACGGAGGTCAGTCATTTCACTTCCGCCAACGTTTGTGTCAAAGGTCAAAGTGCGAGCTCACGGAAACAAACGAAATTTACAGATTTACTTCCGACAACACTTCGTAAGCATTCACAGCTTACGGAAACGAACGAGGGGACCCGATTGACTTCGTATGGTAACTGCATGATAATAGCAGAACTGTATTGTAGTGTATCGAAATTACAGTCAAATGAATCGCGTATAGAATCGTGAATGACGAATCGCGATGCATCGAAATCGCGATGAATCGTTACAGGCCTAATACTCTAGTATTCCAAAGAAACATGCAGTCTCAAATAAAACATGCATGGAAGTGCAGTTCAAGATCCCACTGAATACTTTTCACATGGGAAAAATATGGCAGGACCAAGTATATATATATGTGCAGATACATGTATAATTAGTTGAATTTTCGATACAATGAGAATCTTTTAAGTGGTTAGAAAGATTGCAAAGGATTTAAAATAAAATTTGTGTCTGCAACTATGGAGCTACTGACTGCACTCATTTCATACCTACTAGGAATTATGGGATAGAAAATTGCCCGGCATGTGCATAAACATGCAGAGGTATTTCCACAATGGCACATCCTATCTAGTCTACGAGATGGTTATTGTTATGTCTGTTCGGGTGTCCCTCGTCTGCACAGTTGTCAAAACATAAAAAATGTGACATCTTATATGGAGTTAGAAAAAGAATCCAGTGGTGTATCAATAGCAGTCATGCAAATGGAGTGTGATCATGCACAGCTGACATCAAAAGACAAATAAGAAACACATCATCATGAATTTTGTTAACAAAACATGCTCAAGTCTCCGGCGGAGGAAGCAAATAAATTAAACATGCAGACCCAAATAAGCTATGTGCACAGTGGAAATTTTCAATGGAATTACTAAACATGCAGGACTACATGCACATTTATTTGGGAGACTAGAGTAATCTTTAATACTTACATATGAGTGGGGCGAGACCAGCATCTGTGATAAAGTTACTTGATTTCAGGCTCAGATGTGACAAGTTTGTGTGTAACCTAAAATTGGACCAGCTGTATGAATGAGTGAGAACATTAACCCTTCCAAGACTTGAGCTTGCTGAAATTTTGCGAAAACCCTGTGCCAATGCATTCTCTTATATATGTGAGTCTCCTATAGGGAGCCTCGCATATGTAAGAGAATGCTCTGACGTAACAATATTTACCTTGACATTGTAAGCCATATATGAGAGGCTTCCTATGGGAATGCACAGGTACACAATCTTTAATGCTGCACCAGTGCAGCTCCCGTCATGAAAGGGTTAAGGTGGGGAAATGGCAACTGTGTGAGAACATTAAGGTGGGACAATGCCGACTGAGTGAGAATATTAGGTGGGACAATGCCGACTGAGTGAGAATATTAGGTGGGACAATGCCCATTGAGTGAGAACATTAAGGTGGGTCAATGGCAACTGAGTGAGAACATTAATATGGGACAATGCCGGCTGAGTGAGAACATTAAGGTGGGACAATGCCGACTGGGTGAGAAAATTTAAGGTTGGACAATGAGTGAGAGAAAAAATATGAATAGGATTACTGAATATGGCAATTCATGAATAATCATGCAGTGATATTTTTACTGTGCACAATCTACCAGATTAAGCACAATGTGTACAATAATCTTCTATTCAATCGACCAATAGAAGATAGCTGCCCGATGCTTGAGAAGTGATGTGGCATCATGCCTGTATTATACAACAAAACTAATTGACTGAGTGTCTGTAACTTTAAAATAAAGTTTTTGGTATAAAGAGAGGAAATTGATACCCTATTATGTGTGACATTAAGATATAACAAATAAAGTTTAATAGATTCTGTGCTTATTTTGATGACATAGTACCCAAAACGTAGTTGCAACTCTATCTGTGAGTTTTGCGAAACCTCTATAATATAACCATACCTTATTGCATGAAGCAATTCATTTGTTGTATATGCATAGCAGTCAAGTACCAATGTCTTCAGATAACTACAAAACAAACACATGGCACTTGAGCATATGACAATTCTTCCTGTATAATAACTATTATAAACAAGTAGATGACAAAATAGATTGACTTTGTTCTTATTTTCATTATTAAAGACATATAGTGGACTTATTTCAATGAATAAACAGCGGGCTAGCATCACCAAATCCACCCTCTTGGGACCTAATTATGCTTAAGCCTCATCTTCTGGGAAAGTATCTATAGTCTCAAAATAAAAAAAATTAAAGTTATTTTTTCCCTTCTCTTCAGTTTCTATATCTCCTAATTTGCAGAAGATAAATTGCAAAATGGATGACAAATGGATGAACATCACCATCTTGAACTGGGGAACTTCAATCTGATCCTAGTTCTCCCATAGAAGTTGACACGCTGGTCATCCAATAATCCCCGTTGCTGGCAGTAAAATACGTCAAATGGCAAACGTCAAACGATTATCTGGCAACTTTTTACCATTTTCGATAGAACTGAAATAACTCTCTCTCAAAAAGAAGAAAATGTTATATTGAAGAAATTATTAAGAAACTGAGACTGATGAACATAACGGGAACTAATGGGATTTTAACTAACGCGAAAAATGCATAGAATATGGTTTGGTAGCATAAGGAAAATGGAAAACAAAAACAAATTTTGCCCCAGATATTCATCTCGCAACAACCGGATCCTGAAATTATAATATGTAAGCTGCATAAATGTAAAAACCACTGCTGGCAAGTTATGCGACAACCGGTAAGTTTGTTTGGTGCTATATTTTGCTTTTACCAGCATATTTCCGGATTCACATGGTGTTTGATGGACCCAACATCTAACAATTGTTGACAGATGGAGAATACAGCTCAATTTGGTCACAAAATGACCGATGGATGGTGAGAATAAATATTCCATATTTTAATATTGTGTGATTTTGAAAATACATTTAAAATTGAAGCAAATTTGAATAATTTTGAAATCGTTCCATTGATATAGATATCTTAGTAAGCTAAATCTTCATTTCCAGCAATATTTGCTGAATTTATGTAAGAAAAAACAGAATAATTGTGATGGCACTCCCAATTTTTCGATTGAAGTCTGCAGCGGTGTTTACTGCCGCCCATCATGGGGTTTACTTAATCGTAGTATGGTAAGTTTGGAAAGACTTAATAATTTGGGGATTATAGGATGACCAGCGTGGTTGAGGCCTAAGCAGAATGAGGTTTCCAGAGGGTAAATATGGTGATGCTAGCCCGCTGTGTGGGATAGCATCACTAAATTCACCCTCTGGGAACCTCATCCTGCAAATGTCAGACACACTCTATCCAGACAGGGCGCATGCATTGTTTTTGTGTATAGCCTTACCAAGGTATGAACGCCTGCATTGTTTTCGGTTTCAGCAGCTTTTCTTTGATGAGGTGAGTTAGAATCGCTTGTGCGATGTCTTCTGATACTCCACTCAGTATTAGTGGGTGCCTCGGGTCATTGAGTCTCTTCGCGATGTGGTGAAGGCAGGCAACATTAAGGGGAGGAACTCTATGTTTGTGGTGAGAGAGGCTGGGAGCTGTCTGTGATGCAACTGATTTCTGAGACAATCTTACTCTCACAGCTTCAGCTGAAAAATAAAGATATCTTTATATGAACTACCCATAGGTATTGTATCAGGTAGCATACTGCTTCATTTTCTAGAACTGACCATGACCTTTATGTTAATAGCAAGAATAAAATATAAAAGATAAAATTCTCCTGCCCATCTTGATTTAAAAAAAAAGTTGGATGGCAATCTAGTAAATGATCTATATTGGCCATAGTCCAAGTCTTCTCGTACTAAAACCAGCTAAGATATTGGGATGGAGATGCTGGTATTTAGTCCGAGATCCTCCCTTATGGTCTCTTATGACACGAGTTACACCCAGGATCTGTGGCGGGAATCTGTGGTGTATTTTACTCGATTTACCTAACAAATCAATACATGATGCTATATACATCGGAAAGAGAGACATCTTATGGTCATAATGGTGTATAATAATCTAACTTTAATGTTAAATTACACATAGAATATACCGGTTGATTGCCACAAACATCGCTTTTTTTCTCTGTTTGTTTACGTTTTAACTGAAAGCCGAAGTGGTCCGAATCACTTCGGCATAATCCGGAGTTTGTTTTGGGTATACTAGTTTCCGTTTCTATATATAGCGCGGGGTTTTCCGAACAAAATGGCGAAAGCCGATCGCCCCAAAGTCCAGTTTCCTATGTGCTTTGAGAACAATTCCCGCACTAAAAACTTAATGACATAATGGAGGATCAGAATGGTAGTTTTGTTGACAATTTTCGCAAGCAACTTGTCAAAATTGGAGCAAATTAGAACTCTTGTGTCTGACTTGCCATGTGTGTGATTTTCGTCCATGTGCATTTTGACTTTTGTGTTGATAAAATAATCGGAGAACCGAATCACACAGTTTCGAAATATAGTTCTTGCGTTTTAGTAGGACTTTTCAAACGTACGGTTCAAAATTTATACAAATTTTGTTTGATTTTTTGTGTGCTTAACAAGAGCAGTATATTGCTCTGTTCGCTTAGTATATATCTTAATTTCGCGGAAGTCCACCAAATGTTGGTGAAATGTAGCGCCATATTTATTCTAATGCTCGTTGTGTTTACACTGTTGTAAACTTTGAGAGGGTTGTAATTCCCGTAATTTATTTAATGTATTACATTTATATCTTCAATGTTTACTTAATCTATTTATTTTTTATTTATTGACACACATAATTACGATTACAATGGAGAATTCATCGTAATTTGCGTGGTTAGTCGAAAATCTACGGATTATTTACAACGGAAAATGCCGAACGCAGGTCGCGAGGTCAACTGAGTTCGCATACTTTTACAAATTTGTAAACAGTGCGGTAATTGTCTCTTTTCACATTAAATTACCGCTTTCAATTCACAACTGATGTGGGTTTCAGATCAAATAGCATGTCTTCTGCGGAAAATATCCGTTTATTGTCGCAATTGTGATATTTTATTTCATATAATTGTGGTTTTATTTGAGCGGGTCATTAACGCTTAACTCGTGTCATAAGAGACCATACGGGAGGATCTCGGACTAAATACCAGCATCTCCATCCCAATATCTTAGCTGGTTTTAGTACGAGAAGACTTGGACTATATTGGCCATAGTTAGGAATGATATAGACTGCTGTTAACCCTTTCATGACTGGAGCTTCCTGAAATTTTGTGAAAACCCTGTGCCAATGCATTCTCTTATATATGCGAGTCTCCCATAGGGAGCCTCGCATATATGAGAGAATACATTGGCCAAACAATATTTACCATGACCTTGTTAGCAAGTGCATTTTCTTATATATGCGAGGTTCCCTGTGGGAGACTCGCATATATAAGAGAATACACTGGCACAGGATCTCTAATGCTGCACAAGCGAGAACAGCTTTACCCCAAGAAAGGGTTAACTATCCATAATTAGGCCATGCAAAGTCAAATTCCCCTTTCTCATGCCCAGACATGGCCCCGAAACCCCATGCATGCAACCTTTTTATTCATGTACAATCTGTCTGGAAAATGTTGAATCGGTGCAAATATACAAACATGAGTGAAAGCGAGATCGAACAGATCTGTTTCCCCAATTCAGATTTCTGATTCATTACTGTAACTGGTAACTATGTTCGAATATGTTAAACAAGTAGCGCCATCCCTATATACATAAATGAAGAGCAAAATTATAAACAAGTGTTGGGTGCGGTGTTGCGAGTTACAAGACCCTGTGGAATCCATCAACTAACTCGACATCTGTTCAGGAAATAATCTCCACAGGCAACTGAAACTGAACAAAAGGCTAGCCAAGTGGCCTGGGATGCTTCATTGTTGTGTTCCGCGGAAATAAAAAATTTAAATAAAAACAGCGCATGCTTTTCAAATTTGTGTGGCCTGAGAAACGGGAAATCGACTTTGAAAACCTTACAAAATTGCCATAGACCATAGAACTGTTATTTATAATTCACTATGAAGAGAAGTTTCAAAGTATTAAAGTGATTTACTGTATTAACCCTTTACCCAACAGAAGGGCCCTGTGCCAATGCATTCTCTTATATATGCGAGTCGACCATAGGTCGCCTCGCATATATAAGAGAATGCATTGGCTTAACACATTAAAAATTATAAAATTGTTAAAGAATGTAAGAAAAAATGGTAAAAAGTGTTAAAAACAGATTTTTTTTAGGCCAATGCATTCTCTTATATATGCGAGGCGACCTATGGTCGACTCGCATATATAAGAGAATGCATTGGCACAAGGCTAACTGTAACTATCACAATGTGGTCAAGGAGCCGGTTCCAATGATACCCATATTTGTATGGTTCTATTGAGACAGACCGAAGATATTTTAGGCTGTTGAAGCTTTATTTGGCCGGTTTTGGCCGGTTTGTTGGGTAAAGGGTTAAGCCAGTTATGCATTGTCGAAAAGCTCGGAATTGTCCCGTGGCTTACGGTTTGTGCATTTATCTACCGATCCATCAAACACCAATACAACTCTACTTTAAACCTTTCATGACATGAGCATTAAAGACCCTGTGCCAGTGCATTATCTTATATATGCGAGTCTCCCATAGGGAGCCTCGCATATATAAGAGAATGCACTGGCTTAGAAGGTTAAGGTAAATATTTTCCGGCCAATGCATTATATTATATACGCGAGGCTCCCTATGGAGAAAGTTGCATATATAAGAGAAAGCATAGGCATAGGGTTTTCACAAAATTTCAGGAAGTTCCAGTCATGGAAGGGTTAATAGGTGACACTTCATATCTGTTGTTTAATGTTTCTGTTATGTTTATTATAGATGCATCATATATTTAAATAGTTACTTTGCATGGCCTGGAGTTTACTATGCAAAGAGTGGTCCGAGGGGAAAACCAGTGAGTCAACGGCGAGGAGACTATTCCATCACAAATGATTCTGTTGTGTGAAGTGACCTCACTTACCTACGGCCTCTGCAGCTGGTCGACCTTGGTGACCACCGCCGAGACCATACTGATCCTCGGGAACCATTCTCTGCCCATAACCAATGAATGCTCTGTCGTCCATGGCAACATCTGTAATCATCATGAGCCGGATAAGAACATTGAAAATACAAATTTGACATTGTTATATATTCACCTACATCACCAATCAAGTCACTAATCCAAAGCGGTTTTGATATTAAATTTATTTCGTTCAATAAAGATTAACCCTTTACCCAACAGAACGGCCCTGTGCCAATGCATTCTCGTATATATGCGAGTCGACCATAGGTCACCTCGCATAAATAAGAGAATGCATTGGCTTAACACATATTAAAAATGATAAAATTGTCAAAGAATGCAGAAAAATATTATAAAAATTGTTAAAAAATGTAAGATTTTTTTTTTAATTTGTTAAAGAATGTAAGAAAAATTGGTAAAAAGTGTTAAAAAAAAGGTTTTTTTTAGGCCAATGCATTCTCTTATATATGCGAGGCGACCTATGGTCGACTCACATATATAAGAGAATGCATTGACACAGGGCATAACTATAACCATCACAATGTGGTCAATGAACCGGTTCCAATGATATCCATATTTGTATGGTGTTATTGAGACAGACCGAAGATATTTTAGGCTGTTGAAGCTTTATTTGGGTGTTTTTGGCCGTTTTGTTTGGTAAAGTGTTAAGGTAAGATTTTGTTTGTATTCATTTTATAAAGTAAAATAAGAGTTAAACATTGGTATCAGAAATGCTGTGGTCAAGTCAAGCCTGGATATAGCATGTCTGACATTTGCAGAATGAGGTCCCCAGATGGTGAATTTAGTGACCCTATCCAGCATGGTGGGCTAGCATCACCAAATTCACCCTCTGTGAACCTCATTCTGCTTACCGGTAGGCCTCAAATGCTATGGGAGACCAAGGATCAGATTGAAGTTCCCCAGTTGAAGTTGGTGATGTTCACCGATTAGTCACCTCGATTATGTAATTTATCTTCTGCAAATATCAGACACACTATATCCAGACTTGGTGAAGAATTAAACATTTTTAACCAATTAAAATCACCTTCTTCAGGCATCCCAGGCATATCCTCGTACGGATTAACATCTAGATCCTCATCCACATCCATGCGATGACCTTGTCCAACAAACAAACGTCCCGCATTGTCATCTTCTGCAACTAAAAATAGAGTTAACTGAATTTTAGCAGCAATAAATTAAAATTAATGCTATTATATATTCCACCTCGGCAGCTTCTGTGCATATATTTCAATTTACTTTTAGTTCAGGTAGGGTGATGCTCAATCTATTCAATATATTGGGAGAGGGGTCTTCTGTAAGTTTTTAGTTTTTGGTGTAGCCCAATCACTTTGTAATTTGATAAATCACAATAAAATATGTTTAAAGATTCAATCAGATATGAATTTCAATATTAAACTAAGTAGATCACAATAAAATATGTTTAAAGATCCAATCAGATATGAATTTCAATATTGAACTAAGTAGCTTTGATAAGACAGTTATTTTCTGTTAAACCTTCCTACACTAAATGGATCCTCACACTCAGTTATAAAAGTATACATTGGAATGGTCTATTATTCATTTGGAGAGGTGTTCAGAATAATTTAGCAGACGACAGTATAACGAAAAGAGTACAGAAGAATTAATATTCATTGGTGGGAAATGTTCAGATAATAAGTTCAACCTATGGCCATTTGTTGAACTTATCTGAACATTTCCTAAGGGAACTACTCGTCAATGAGTATTAGTATAGAAAGAGTTGACTCATGTCTATAATGTCTTGCATGTGACAAGCAGCATGTGAAAGCTCTGGACAAATAAAAAGACAGCAGTCAAATCTATTGATCAAAATATATTTCAAATATCCTTACCATCTAATAAAGGATTCATACGGTGGTCTATATGTTCCATGGGGTCTTCATTCTGGTCTCCATCGATGCCTGCCTCTTCCATATCCTCGTCATGAGGTGTTCCATCTCCGACTGCTGCCATCTCCATGGTTTCTGTAAACAAGTTAACAGGAAAATATGAAATTAAAGATGTATTAACCCTTTCAGTGCCAGGGGCCGATCTCATCGGCTCTAATTTACGGTCTGTAATATCGGCCCTAAAAAAATTAAAAAAGAATTTTTTTTGGGTATGCTTAAGCATGCTATAGCAAATTAAAAAACAAACTGGATAAAACCTTAGGGGCATGTTATAACGCAAAACTATCACCAAGTATTCATATTAATAATTTTGATGCCCATGAAAAACGTAATATTCCCTGGCATTAAAACCTACAAAATAAGTCTGTTGAAGAATATAAGAAAAAATTATTAAAATTGTAAAAAATTGTAAAAAATAATAACAAATGATGAAAAATTGTTAGGCCAATGCATTCTCTTATATATGCGAGGCGACCTATGGTCGACTCGCATATATAAGAGAATGCATTGGCACAGGGTATATGGGTTGATACAACGAGAGGCCGATCACGATCGGCAGATGTTTAACCCATACCTTGGCGATAGCGATTAGCTATTTTTATAAATTTTATAAATCCTTACACCAACCTTTTCATGAGTGCAAAAGTTTCAACAATTCACACTTTATATAGTGATCGTGTGAAAAATATTTAGTTATCACATTGTGTCAACAGGATTGGTGGAGGATGTTAATATTTTTAAGCAAATAAACCAAATGACCCTCACTATGCAGGTTAGGGGTGTGTTATCGTCAACTATGCCAAGAACTATAAACATAATCAATGGAAATATTTGAGTTATCAAATCGGATAGAATGGGGTTAATCTTACCCAAACTAATGAACTGATAAACACAAAATAGTCTATGAAAAGCATGTCATTGGATTTAGAACCCCATACAATAAGTCAGTCTCAAGAATACCAGCACCATTAATATTATCCTGGAGCCCAAATGCAATTGAGGGAATTTCAAAATAAGACATTTCCTCTAATGATGAATATTCAATTGGTGATGTATTGAAACCCTTACTGAACCTGGCTCAAAGTGAAAGGGATAATATTATATCTGTCTATCGCATAATATGTGTCTATGGAATGGTTTAATTTTAATCCCAAATCCATGCAAATCAAAAGTGGATCACCATCAACCTGGACATAACATAGGAGAATGATTAAATGAAAAGCATCAAAACCATATGATGTGTGGAGAGGGTTAATCATTTTCAATGACATCATGTTATGGAACTAAGGAATGTGTGGATAAATTTTTGTCTAAGATAAGACAACAGTGTTTGTAAAGAACAATGTCTGTAAAACAACACTACAAAGTAACAATGGACTATTCCAATTTATTATTTTAGAATAGGTGTCATATAGTGTGTGCATATAGCTAATGTAATAAACCTGTTTCAACAAAGGGGTTAACTTCATATTGCACAGAAAGCAGAACTCCACCAGAGAGTGAGTAATCAATCACAGTTTGACATAATTATGATAACAAGTCCAGCCAGCCAGTGGTACCACTATCATGCTTTATAGCATGTAGTATCTAATGTCATAGTGATAATTAACTCATTTCAATAACACACATTGCTGTGGGATATATGTTCTCTTCAAATTCCCAGCAGTAATTACTTGAATTATAAAGGGTCATAACTCTGTTAAAATATATCGGATCAAACCCATATTCGAACTCGATCTGTATTTAGGGGTGATAAATTCATATACCAATTTTGTGTTGATCAGATGAAAAATGTTTTGAGTCATAGCAGCTTGGGTGAATTCTAAGTAAACATAAGAGTGAAAAGGGTTAATTAAACAATACCAAAAACCATACAGATGAAGAACGTGCTAAGAAAAACCTAGGTAAGAAATATGAGGCAGATCAGAAGAAATATGTTCAACTTATTGCATTGGATAGCATGTGTGTAAAGGGTTAATTATTTTCTAAACTGATCAACCAATCAATACCAAAAACTATACAGGTGAGGGGTATGTCATCATAAACCTACATATCAAATATGAACACAATCGGACAAAAAAATATTTCGGTTAGAGCATCGGATTTTTTTTTAATTTATTTTATTTTCGAAAAAAGGGTCATAACTCCTTTAAAATAAATCGGATCAAACCCATATTCGAACTCGATCTGTATTTTTGGCTGTGAAACTCACATACCAAATTTGGTTCCAATCAGATAAAAAATGTTTGAGTTATGGCAGAATGCGTGAATTCTAAGTTGAAAAAGGGCCATAACTCTGTAACAAAATCTCGGATCAAACCCAAATTCGAACTCGATCTGTATTTTGGGCTGAGAAACCCATATACAAAATTTTGTTTCGATTGGATAGAAAATGTTTGAGTTATCGCATTACTCGTAAAGTGTCTACGGACAGACAGACAGACAGACGGACAGACAGACAGACAGACAGACAGACAGACAGACAGACAGACAGACAGACAGACAGACAGACAGACAGACAGACAGACAGACAGACAGACAGACAGACAGACAGACAGACAGACAGACAGACAGACAGACAGACAGACAGACAGACAGACAGACAGACAGACAGACAGACAGACAGACAGACAGACAGACAGACAGACAGACAGACAGACAGACAGACAGACAGACAGACAGACAGACAGACAGACAGACAGACAGACGGACGAACGACGAGTGGTCAATCCGGGCAACGACACTATGTTTACCATACTATGGTATGGGTAAACATAAAAATCGGACTTGGCACTGAAAGGGTTAAGGGTTCTAGAGCTGCTGTAACAACAACAACAACAATAAAATCTAATATATTGTTGCTAAAATGTTTCATGTAGCTTTGTCTATCCCCTTTTATTGTATTGTTGTTTTGCAAAATGGGCACATACAGTTCAAGATACAGTAATGCCCTAAGTATGATATTTTTAAAAATATAATATATATTTCCTTAAAGAAAGCCTGAACACTGAACTATATGGATAGATGTCCTGCGTTTGTAAACCATAGCAGAAAAGGGTTAACTTTTTTGGGTCGCCTACGGTAACTAATGGTCAGTGGCTTGCCTCGGTATCAGTCACGCATGCGCAGTCCCAATATAATTCACTGTACAGATTGAATTAGCCAGTTTATTTTCAACTCAATCAGAAGATTGGCGAGTCGCGGGGTTGGGAATGGCACCGCCATGGGAGGGCTCTATGATAGTTCAGTGTTCAGGCTTTCTTTAAGGAAATATATATTATATTTTTAAAAATATCATATTTCCGCCAAAGGAAGCCCTCACACTGAACTATATGGATTAGAATGCAAGCCCAGGAGGAGGCACGAGCAATAAAGTTAATAGCCAAATTTTGAGTAAAGGTACTCTTCTAAAACAGATTGTACCATATATGAACACTTTAATGAATCTGTTAGGATTATTTACGTGAAATAACTCATATAGTTAGAGTGCTATATTGCTCAAATGTGTACCGCCCCCCTTGTTTTGAAACAAACATCCCATGAGGTGCCATCCAATGCATAGTTGCGAGCGAACCGAGCAAGTATAACGTTAGAAGAAACTCTTCGTTCCTCTCTGTGTCGTCTTCTTCAGCTGTCTGTTCTAAGGTCCCACCCGTCAAGGTCCCATGATGCAGGATCATGAAGGAAGGAGACTAACTCACTCTCCGCCTTAGCGACAGAACGACCTGCAGACGGAGGCCCACTCCATCGATGGCGAGACAACCTAAGTTAACTAACTGCTATTCGCCAAAGAAAAAGCCAGAGAACCTGATGCCAAATTTGTGGCACAGGGATTGAGTTGAGAACCCATTAGGCCAAACAGGTTGTACAACGATAATGGAGTCAAGCAATCTGAACTGAGGGAGCCCTCTCTGAGGTACCTATGCATCACAGGATATCCGACAGAAATCCTGTGATACAAATCTTACGAGTATATAAACAGTCCTTCCCATGAGGAAAACACACCGAGAGCATTTATTTGCTCCCGTAATGCAGAAGACGGGTGTAATATGGCACCCATACGATACCATAATTGTACATGTAAGTTTGGTTTTTGCTCAAACCAAAAGTCATTGTGGAATAGACCTATGTCTAGTTACACTTTAATATGCCATAGTTGCACTGAGATGGTAAAGCATCTAAATAAACCTTAAAATAGTTCAATATTGAACCAACAATTACAGTCTCCATTAGTATTTTGTGAAGAAGGACGGGTGCGAATTTTAGCACACGTGAATTGAAAATTACGAGTGCATACGGGTTCGAGAGCAATCACTCCCGTCTCCTGGGAAGGACTGATATAAATATATAAAAATTATATAAAAATTATATATCAAGGTGATCTATAAGTCACAATGAGATCATTGCAGAAGGCCCTTTGGCTCTTTGACAACTGAAATCAGTTCAAATGATGTACAATGTAATCAGATGATAACCACTGGTAAATTGTCACCATGCGGAATATTCAGTTCGGAGCCTCTGCCCAGAACATCATGTCACTTTCCCCCCCAAACATGCAGCAGAACGACCTAGGTGTGTGATATGTTAGTGTGAGGCATGCAGCAAACTAGGGGAAGACCCCCTCCAAAAAGGCTCGCTGATTAAGGAAACAAATGAAAATTTTTATCCTCCTAGTAAAGGACACACATCCCTTTATAATGTTGTTACTTATTGAATTTTAAGAGCCATGATGGAGAGGAGCTCCCCCGACCTAAGTGGTCCTGTTGAAGGCATGTTTAAGGAAAATAGGACAAATCCAGCATAGACCGAAGCGAGCAGAGTTGTCAGCATGATCTCAGGCCCTTATGATTGGGCGGCTGGTGCCATGTGGTTGGGATCCCCTCATATGGGTTGGTCCCTGCCTGCAAGGAAAGGTTTGATGGCTAGTCAAAGAGCTTCCTCGAAAGCTGAGCTGGACAGCGCAAACGTCTTTGCCTGTTTTTATTGTCGAATGTTGATAGGACAATTCCGGCATATACCGAAGCGCGCAGAGTTGGCAGCATGGTTTCAGGCCCGTATGATCGGGTGCCATGGGGTTGGGATCCACTCGGACTGGGTGGTCCCCTGCCTGCAAAGAAAGGTCTATAACGCTAGTCAATGAGCTTCCTAGAAAGCTGAGATGGACAGTGCAAACGTCTTTGCCCGCGTTATTGTCTATTGTCTATAGGCGTGCAGTGCCCTGTTAATTTTATTACCATGTGCCAGATAATCAAATTGATATTGGTAATAGTAGTATGAAGAGCCATGAGATGTACTCTGTCGGCCAGGCCATTGGCAGGGTCGTTGTGGCACGTGACAAGAGAAATGCTTTCCATGTAAATGTGCTTCATTCATGTGTGAAGTCTATTGACCAGTGTGTCAGTCGCGGGTCGTGTCACTTACCTATGAAATGTATATCACAGGTAAGATAGATCGTGTTCTCGATGCATTTTGAAGACGGTGGTACGAGTGCGCAGAGCGAGCCAGGCGAGCTTGAGAGTACATAGTTCAGTAGGAAGAAGCATATAGATGAGATAATCCGTGGATAGGAAATCACGATCCACAGCTTCTGCCTTACCGATGCCAGACTGTGACGACCGAAAAGACCCACAGTCTGACGTATTGTGCGCAGACGGGTCGTCATCGAAAGCCTCAGACGCCTTGGGGTGTAAGGATAGCATGTCGCTCTCTGCCCTAGCGTCGGAACGACCTGCAATAATGGACGACAAAACACTAGAGGGAGGCCCATTCCGGCGATGGCTCAATTGAGGAGTAAATACCTCCCATGGAATTTTAAGGCTGATAAACTGAGTTCCAATTTTGGAGTCCAGTGTCGAAATGAAGAATCCCATAGCCATTAGCCAAAACTGGTTTCTTCTGATAACCGGAAGGAGGTGGAGCCATCGGACCGGGGTGAGCCCCCCCCCCCCAAATGCAGGTGGTCACGACCAAGCTGAATGTCCTGTCCAAGCAGAACGATGGGTAGAGGCCATTGCAGCAGAAACCCCAAGACGGCTGAGAGGCAGGCAAGGCCGTGTCTTTATATAGATCGTGACCAAGGGGACCGGGCTTGCTACCTCATGGGTAGGGCCACTGCCCTATGCCGAAGTCGCCGTAGGCCGCCCAGCCGGTGTCGTTACGTTCGCACGCGATTTTGGCAACTTCAGCACACAGAACCGCTTGCGCCGGTGTGGGACCAAATGTCCTGGGGGTCCCAAGTACCCCTGCATCGCCACCGGTCGCTTCCCCACTAATTGATTTAATGCCGCGGCATAATCGGGGGAGCGTGAACTGTTCCTGCCCGACAAGAGATCCGACCGAGAAATACTACCTGGGAAGGATCCAGAGATGGTGCAAATAAAGGCTCTATATCATACTAGTAGACTATCTCATCCGATTTTCATGTTTAGTTGTTGAATTATTCTTCTCTTAGAAAAATTTGTTGAAATAATGGAGAACCACTTTAATAATTACTATCCCCAGGGTCTCCAGAGTTTGAGCGCCCAAACCTGTAGCAGGTAGAAAAACATCCCTGGATCCTTCTCAGAAATTTACAAGCCCACCGGTTCAGACCGGCTTGCTGAACCGGCTGGTGTATAATCGCAGCTATTGTTCATTAGACCTACCGCCATACTTAAAGTAATTAACCACCAATAACGTGGTGTCACCCAGTTAATATGGCGGTACTATACCGCGGTATCCTCCAACACCGCGGCACCGATACCGCTTGTTAACGTGAACAAGCATGCGCGAGTAAATACCTCCCCTAAAAGAGTTCCATGAAAATCACCGCGGTATTCCACAAAATTAATGCGGTGCCCGCTAAAAGACCACTGTATCATCACCCAATACCGTAACTTCACGCCATGACCGTCTCGATACCGCTACCGTTTATTACCGGTATCACCGCGGTCATGACCGGGGTATCACCCCGTTTCTCTGGTCAATCACTTTGAGAATAGCGGTATATACAAGGTAGCTATTAATCGACATACCTCTATGACATGGCTGAGATTTATTCGTAGCACTACGGTACTACTGTCATATGAAGTTATTGTTATGCATGTGACATTGATAAACCAAGATCTAATCAACTGTCAGTATTCTTGGGTAGATTGTAATCAACTTCAAGGTCAAACGTGATTAACACATCTGGATCATTTGTATTGAAACATAGTATTATGTGAAAGCACGTTGTTCATAACATGACGAGAGATAGCGTCAGTAGCGATGGAATTATTGTTAAATAAATTTCCACGCATTAAAACGTCAAAATAATTCCCACGAAATTATGATATTTCCGGCGGAGAATCACGTGGCATTTTTGATATCTGACAAATTCAATCATACCTTATAGGTGCTATAATAATTCCATAGATGTATTTCTCACAATAATCTGTGCGCCCCGTAAGGCCTTGAAATGGTATCTGGTTTTGACATTGATAAACCAAGATGTTAATGTTATCAACTTTAAGTTCGAATGTGACCAACACATCTGGATCAGTGGTATAGAACCATAAAACAACAAAGTATTATGAGAAAGAATGTTGTTCATAACATTATGATAGATAGCGTCAGTAGCGATGGTAATTATTGCTAAATAAATATCCACGCGTAAATAAATTCCCACGAAATTAGGAGACTTCCGTTAGCGAATCACGTGGCATTTTTTATATCTGACAAATTATATCATACCTTATAGGTTCTATAATAATTACATAGATGAATTGTTCACAGTAGTCTATGCGCCTCGTAAGGCCTTGAAATGGCGGCTGATTATGGCGAAATGTCGATTTTCATATTCGAAAATTTTGAAGTCAGCCGCCTATTCGAAAAACACGAACAATTATATGTTTGAAACGAAACGGTCCGTGAATTCGAAATGATAATTATAAAAACGAACGCGTAGGCGACCAGTAATTATTGTATCGATAAATTGAATTTGTCGCTATTGTTAAACGACAAATTCGGAAAAATACTCCCTTATGATCCGTTCGGTTGTAGCAGAAAAATAAACTGGCTAATTCAATCTGTACAGTGAATTATATTGGGACTGCGCATGCGTGACTGATACCGAGGCAAGCCACTGACCATTAGTTACCGTAGGCGACCAAAAAAAGTTAACCCTTTTCTGCTATGGTTTACAAACGCAGGACATCTATCCATATAGTTCAGTGTGAGGGCTTCCTTTGGCGGAAATAATCGACTCCTTAAACACAGCAGAATTATGGGTAACTTTTCAGGATTTAGTCGGAAATATGGCTTGTTGCCATTCATCGGAAAGCTCTCAGAGCTTTCCGATGAATGGCAACATGCCATATATCCGACTAAATCCTGAAAAGTTACCCATAATTCTGTAGTGTTTAAGGAGTCGATTACTTAGGTACTTAGGGCATTACTGTATATTGTTTACAGTCACTTGTATTTAGAGGGATTTTCCTGCTTTCCATTTGGAAATTATTACATCACGACTTGTACTAAAATTAGTCGGGCATTATTTTGTCCGGTGACATAATAATAGCAGATGGATTGAACTGGTCCCTCATGACGGTGTACAGAGTGGAATGATGTAGCCTCGTAGAGCCAGTAAGACAAAGTCTTCTAGGTCCACAGCAGCTTGGGATATATAGCTTAGGTTGATGCTATTTTGGACCGAGTCCCATCCTGTTACTTTACTATAACAGACTTTATGCTCAGAATCATCATGGGCGGGGGTTATATTAAAGAGGAATTTTCCTGGTTTCCAGTTGGAAATTATTATGTCACGACTTGTACTAAATTTAGTCGGGCATTATTTTGTCCAGTGACGGGCGACATAATAATAGCAGATGGATTGAACTGGTCCCTCATGATGGTGTACAGAGTGGAATGATGTAGCCTTGTAGAGCCAGTAAGACCAAGTCTTCTTCTTGTGATATATCGGTTGGGTTGAGGCTATTTTGGACAGAGTCCCATCCCGTTACTCTACTATACCATACTTTATGCCCAGAATCGTGGGTGGGAGTTATCTTGCTTGTATGTCTTCAGACTAGGTCAAATGGACACTTTGCGTATATGAACATCGAGGGTAGCCTTACCCAAGCATGATGATATCAATCATGCATATATCAGAGGTCCATTGTATGTCAAGATTTATAATTAAGCAAAGCCTTGTTTTTCGAGAGAATTTCAATTTGTGCTATCAGAAAATGTATGTAAACAATAGCTTAAACGTATCAACCTAACCGATATCCCAAGCTTTTGTGGACTGAGAAGCCAGAATCCTCAAATCCTCAGAATTCCTCAAATTTTATGAAAAACCCATGGGGAGCCTCGCATATATAAGAGAATGTATTGGCCTAACAATATTTACCTGACCTTGTAAGCCAGTGCATTCTCTTATATATGCGAGGCTCGCATATTATAAGATATATGCGAGGCTCGCATATATAAGAGAATGCACTGGCGCAGGATCTTTAACCCTTCGAGCGCCAGGTCGATTTTTGTATCAACTCATATACCCTGTGCTAATGAATTCTCTTATATATGCGAGTCGACCATAGGTCGCCTCGCATATATAAGAGAATGCATTGGCCTAACAATTGGTTTTTTTTTTTTTTTTTACAATTTTAATAATTTATTCTTATATTCTTTAACAGACTTATTTTGTAGGTTTAGGACCGATTAGATCGGCCCCTGGCACTCAAAGGGTTAATGGTGGACAAGAGCAGCTCCCGTCATGAAAGAGTAAACCTACCACATGCTTGTTCCGGATCAGGTCGCTGCAGGATGAGGGAACCAGACGGAACAAGCCCGATCTCCTGCAGTGATTTCGTCATGTCGTCTCTCGTGTATATGTGTCTGGGAAATGGCTGAAATAAGAAATCAAATACAACTTATTTCTGAAACAATATAGCAACAATCAAGCCTTGAAATAGTTTGCCTGTCATGTGCAGAATGAGGTCCCCAGAGGGTGAATTTAGTGATGTTAGCCCACTGCTAAATTCACCCTTTAGGGACCTCATTCTGCTTAGGCCTCTTCTTCTGGGAAGTATCTAGTCTCAAATTTACATTGTTTTAGTTACTTTTTCCCTTCTGTTCAGTTTCTTTATCCCTAATTTGCAGAAGATAAAATGCATCGAGGTGACTAATGGGTGAACATCAACAACTTCAACTGGGGAACTTCAATCTGATCCTAGGTCTCCCATAACAGTTGAGGCCTCAGCAGAATGATGTTCCAGAGGTAGAATTTGGTGATGCTAGACTGCCATGTGGGACAGCGTCACTAAATTCACCCTCTGGGGACCCCATTCTGCGATGCCAATCAGTCCTCTTGTTTTATTCCAAAGTTAGCGAAAAGCACATATATTCTATGGAATCACAGATATTGAATACACATTACTCTATACCACAATCTGGAATACAATCCATATCTCTTTCATGTTGAGATTGTTGTCAAGAGTGATGATGTAAATTACAGTAATGCCCTAAATAATCGACTCCTTAACCACTGCAGAATTATGGGTAATTTTTCAGGATTTAGTCGGAAATATGGCTTGTTGTCACTGAGAGCTTTCCGATGAATGGCAACAAGCCATATTTCCGACTAAATCCTGAAAAATTATCCAAAATTCTGCGGTGGTTAAGGAGTCGATTATTTAGGGCATTACTGTACATCAACTGTCGGCTTCCATTGATTCCTCAATTATCGACAGTTCTTCATCAGACACAAATCATGATCGTGTTAGTTATAATATCAATGGAGGTCACAGTTAACCCTTCCATGACTGAAACTTCCTGAAATTTTGCGAAAACCCTGTGCCAATACATTATCTTATATGTGCGTGTCTCCCATAGGGAGCTTCGCATATATAAGAGAATACATTGGCCTGCCAACATTTACATTTACCTTGTAAGCCAGTGCATTCTCTTATTTATGTGAGGCTCCCTATGGGAGACTCAACATATATAAGAGAATGCACTGTCAAAGGATCTTTAATGCTGCACCAGCGCTGCTCCCATCATGAAAGGGTTAAGATGCATGTTGTTATCAGGGTCTGTGCTGGCCCAAACTTTATTTAATATTACTAATGATATTTTAGAAGTTGCTAAATTCTATTAGTTTCTGCAACATTGAGTCTTATATTTTGACAATCACTATTTGATCGACGTTTAGTCTGAAAGCAGTTAATTCTATCTTTCCACTTGTATACGCAGCATGACTTTATTCACTAGGGTTTGATTGTTTGACAGGGTTAACTTCTTCTTCTTATTATCATTCTGTCCACTATGGACAACCTCATATACAAATGTGAAATGACATTTATATGACCAACAAAGATGCATATAAAAAATAAAAGGTCAGCTGACCACAGTGTCCCCCGAAAAAGTGGCAAGTCGATGCCGCTTTGTTAAAGAAATTTTTCCGTCCTCTATATACATGTTGCACATCTCCAATATGTGGATAACAATACTCTGAAGTTACAAATATCTACAATCAAAACTGTAGGAGGAGTTGATTACACCATGAAGGTACCCTCATACAGAAAATTATAAAAAATGTTGAAATATTGTAAGTCGAAAAGGGTTAATAACTCTGTCAAACAATAATTTTTCCGTCATCTATATACATGTTGCACATCTTCAATATATGGGCAACAATATTCTGAAGTTTCAAATCTCTGGGATGAAATCTGTAGGAGGAGATGATTACACCATGAAGGTACTCAAAAGTGTGACGGACGGACGAACAGACGGATGGACGGACCCCGTTTCTATAGTCCCCCGAAAATAAATTTTTCGGGGGACAAAAAACTCCTAAGTAAGTAAAATAGTCCAAAGTTTTGAAAGTTCCAAAAGTTTGACGAATCCCAAATATAGTTCGATGGGGAAGAGCAACCAACATATCAACATCACAAATGATGATCTTGCGCACTATCTGAAAACTTCTCACAGCCATTCATAAGCACAAGTCCACTAGTCAGAACACCAGTACCAGTACTACATGCTATATAGCATCTTCTGGCTAAACATTACAGTCGGGGTGAATATCATAAAAATATGCAAGTCTAACAACTAACTACTAACAGGCCATTAACCCTTTACCCAACAGAACGGCCCTGTGCCAATGCATTCTCTTATATATGCGAGTCGACCATAGGTCGCCTCGCATATATAAGAGAATGCATTGGCTTAACACATTAAAAATTATAAAATTGTTAAAGAATGTAAGAAAAAATGGTAAAAAGTGTTGAAAAAAGATTTTTTTTTAGGCCAATGCATTCTCTTATATATGCGAGGTGACCTATGGTCGACTCGCATATATAAGAGAATGCATTGGCACAGGGCATAACTGTAACTATCACAATGTGGTCAAGGAGCCGGTTCCAATGATATCCATATTTGTATGGTTCTATTGAGACAGACCGAAGATATTTTAGGCTGTTGAAGCTTTATTTGGCCGGTTTTGGCCGGTTTGTTGGGTAAAGGGTTAATGCCCATCCAATAGATCAGATTTGTTCGTACTCTGTAATCACATTATGACCAGACACAAAACCAGGTGAACCGGACACTGAGAGCAGTTCAATGTCTACATTAAGAACATATGGAAACGGCTAATAGCAGCAAAAATTATCAGTTCCATAGTGATTCAGACAGCAAATGAACATCGAATGATAGAATCACTTGGCTCTGATGACTGTCACATCAAACTTTTTCCAAAATATCAGATATCTAGATGTCGCCAAGCACAATTCCAACTATGGAGAATACAGCATAGGATCTTGGTTCTCAAGTGACAGGAAAGTGTACTTCTTGTGTCAGCCACACTTGATTTCTTCACTTCAATTCATTGACAGAAGACTAAAGAAAAATTCTATTTCCCTCGAGAACAAAAATTGTCTGCTACATTTACCGCCATCTTAAGACAGTTTAAAACCATGGTTGTTAGATTGGTTATGTGATTAGCAGTTTGTCCTGTCTGGTTGATTTGAACAATCTCACTGCCATGGCACGCAAAAATATAAAACAAAAATTGTCAAACTGAAACTGAAGGATGATTGAAGCTAAAGAATAAACTAATGGCTTGACAATTCAAATGTATAGATGTGATTTCATGGAAATAGCTCTTGGATGCCACATGTAGAATTCAAAAGCATGGTACTAAATGTTTTACCTGCATAAGGTTGAACCCAGGTAAGGTTTTGTATTTATCACACACAAAATTCCACACATCCTTCAGCTGAGCGCTGACATCAAATGACTGCCGCACCGCTGATCCATTCGGCAGACGAATCTGAAACACAAACATGCTTTGTTATTTGATAATTTGGGTTTCCGTGATCCTTATTCAGGTCGACGAGTCGATATGAGGACCAGATTAGGTAGCGAGACTTGAATACTACTAACAGGAACCTACGGGTGATATCATCATTCATCATCATTTAATGACGGAATGAGTCAAGCCGACTCTTAGTTCCCGTAATTACATATAAGAGATTTACATTTACAGACATCACAAACATTATTTTGTGTCTTAGATTTCACTAATTTTCCCATGTTCAATTTTAAAACAAATTTCTGTGTTATCGCACCGTTTTGTCTTTAATTGTGATATCAGTTCGTGGTAGTTCATGAGCATACCAAAGGTCATTCAAATCTGACCTATGATGACCGTGGTAGAGAGCTCCAAACTTGTTGTGGTAGAACAGAACCCATTTCAATATTCTCCGTCAGGGACCAGCCTAAATGTTTCAAATTGGGGGAAGTCACTTCTCGCTGTTTAGTTATTAGGGAAAAGCGTCCTGTTATCAGGGAGAAGTAACAATGGATAAGTTCACTTTACAGCCCAAAATCACCCGTCTATGATCCAATATGTATTACTATAAAACTTCACGGGCCCCCAGGGTCTACCGATGGGTGTGTGCAGTATCAGGGTTGCCAATAGGTACTGGTACCGGTACTGGTACCGGTACCGGTACCGGAACCGGCGGTAATCAGGAATAAAATCGTTACCGGTTCTGATGTGGAGTACCGACGGTTCTCCCTACTGATTGCTGATTTATATTAATATACCTCTTAACGAATATAAAGGGTTAATTAAGCAGCTCAACATAACGCCAAACACAACTGTGATGGGTTAACGTGATATCGTCAGCACATTCAAACATAAAAGGCACAGTATGCCGTACTATGACAACTTGTCACCAAATTGACAGAATGCATGCATTGTGTGAGCGCATGTGATCACCACTAAGATTCGTTCATGAATGGGATATCGGCTAGTTGACGCACTGTCATTCATTAGCGCCCACCATTTGGGCACCGACAAGGTGCAAAACCCAAATTCATGTATATAAATGATGACATGGATGTTGACACTGTAGAACTTGAGTGACAAGATATTTGTGAGTTGTGAACTTGTGACTTGGAGGCATGGGCAACCAGGCCATAGTTACCATACGTATTATGACGTATTGATTCTAATGATCACATGAGTGACATCTATTGAATTCTATTTTCCCTTGGTTTAACTTGTATTGTGATATAAAGTTAATGTCACAGAGAGTGTATTTGACTATTTTCTCTCAAAATATATTCCAAATTTTCGAACTAGCCAATTACAACTAGGCTTACTGAAAACGACTTTGGTTTTATTGGGTGACATCATTTATGAAATTACAACATGTGAGTAATATGGCTGATTAGTGAGTTCTCTTATTAATTACCACACAAATATATAATTTTTAAAATATAAAATTAGTTTTTCCTCAAGGGAAGCCCGAAACTGAACTATATGGATTATTATCCTGTGTTATCAGGAGGGTTAAAATTTATTGTCCGTTTATTTGCCTACTCCGGTCAATCAGCGACTCCGGTCAATCAGCGCTCGGATTAGCTCACGCATGAATGATTCCCGTGCAAATCCCGCGCTCTTAACAATTCATCTAGCCAGTTTTATTTCCGACTTTTAATAATAAGATTTGCGAGTCGCGGGGTTGGGAATGGCACCGCCATGGGAGGGATCTATGATAGTTCAGTTTCGGGCTTCCCTTGAGGAAAAACTAATTTTAATTAAAAAAATTATATTTTTCCGCCAAGGAGAACCCCTTCAACTGAACTATATGGATTAGAATGCAAGCCCAGGAGGAGGCAACGAGCAATAAATTTAATATTCCAGTTTGACGGGAATGTACTCTTCCAAACAGATTTCATGTAAATGTGATTTAGTCATGAATCAGCTTTGATATGTTATGTGAAAGAGCTCATAAATTCAGATTCCAGCATTGCTCAAGCTTGTACCTCCCCCCTTGTCTTTTGGAATAAACATCCCAGGCAGTGCCATACCATACGTGCCAGCTACTAGTAGAAACCGAGCGGTAGAGACTTATTCTTCTGCTGCTTTTTTCTCGTGTCCTGCGATGAGAGTGATGGCGGTATTTACTATTTATATCTTCCCAAATAGAAAGCGCTATTGACGGTACGTGACAGCGAGTCTTCCTCACACAGAACAGCCTCCAAAGGCTCGGGTGCTATTGTCCCGGAGGATTGGTTGCCCGAATCTCAGAGAACGGCACTCTGCCTGCCACGGTCTGCTGATGCAGGACCAGGGGGCGCGAACTGGTACAGCCCGAGGACTGGTACAGTTGTGCAAAGTTTGTGTTATTCATTGTAACAAGATTTGACACATATCCTGTGATGAAGTTTTTACAAGAGATCGACCCGTGTCGTTTCCGTACGCAAAGCGAGTTCACTAGGAACGACAGAATCCTTGACCGACAGTGGGAACCACCGTCGGCCCGGGATCCTTGCTCATCGTCGTCAAAGCCATCAGACGCCAGGAGAATTATAGAAACTAGAAAGCATGTCAGGATCGACGCCAGCAACAGAACAGCCTGCATCAGGTTGATGTAAGGTACTAGAGGGAAGCCCACACTGGGAATGGCTCGAACGAGGAACAATTGCGCTCGCAGTTAGATTTTAAGGTGTTATTTCCCACCCCAAGGCCAAAATGGCGGAAAAAAGGGAAATTGAAAGGATCCATTTGACCAGGGAAAGCCCCCCACCGAATCTCCCAAATGCAGGTGGTCCTGACACGCTGACATAAACGTCGATGACATACCACTAGGATCCCCTGACGGCAGAGGAGCAGGCCTGGACGTATCACTTGGGATGACGTTTCCAGGGGGACAAAAGCGTCAGAAGGCCAGTTGGCTGGTGCGCTTTGTGCGGCACGGGACAACGAGGCTTCCCCACCCAGAACAGTCGCCAAAGGCGCGGGTGCTTGTGTCCTGGAGGATTGGTTGCCCGAATCTCCAGAGGACGGTACCCTGCCTCCCACGATCTGCAGATGACGGGGCTTGCAGCATGACCAGGGGGGACCGAATGGTTCCTGCCCGAGTTAAGACTGGTACGTTTGCTCAAAATGTAAAACCATGGACTAATGGGCCCTCAACCAACTATGACAATATCGCGTATATTCATGAGCAACCCGTACGGCCATCAAAGTCGAATCTCGTTCGACTATAAGCAATACAAGACATTCTGTTAGTTATTAGCAAGCATAATATACAAAACATTTGTTAGTTATTGCAAAACAAGGTTAATAAGGTAAATTCCGTTATTTACTATGGCCACGTGATCTTACCTGCTAGAAATTAAACCGCAGGTAAGATACTGTCTTTTCTCGTCGAAGAGGACGATGAGATCCGATTTCTCCTGTGCAAGAACATAGCGGTGTCCTTGCTTACGGTGAGGAGAACGTTTTATACACTTACGGAAAGTCCGCAGATGGTGGAGCAGGCCTGGAATATCCCGAGGGAGTATGATTCCAGGGGGACAAGACCCACTCTCGTAATGGAGTGGGCCACGGACCGTGGGGAAGAGTCAGAAGTCTCAGTCCTTCCCAGGAGACAGGAGCAATTGTTCACGCAGCCGTATGCAATGGTAATTTTCTAATTCACGAATATTAAACTGTGCACTGTTCCCTCTTGACAAAATGTGCATGGTCATACCTATCCCACAATGACATTGAATTTGAGAAAAACACAACTGATGATTATAAAGGCGCAAGTACATCCGTCTTCTGAATTGCGAGAGCAAATGAGAGCTCGAGCTGCGTTTACATCTGGGAAGAACTGAAGTCTGGTTGGCTGGTGCGCTGTTAGTGGCACATGATGAGTCTTCCCCACCCAAGGCTCAGGAGCTGTGGCATTCGCCCTTGAAGATTTGTTTTCCAAATCAACGATGGTAGCACCCCGCCAGTCACTGGTACTGGGCAGTGGTCATGCACAATATAAAGGCTTCTTGCGGAACGGCGCTTTATATGTGTGATGATACAAATGCTTTCATTTGTGTTATTCATTTAGGTTTTCTATTTACCAGATAATCATATGGATATGTAGTAATAGAAGGAGAAGAGCCATGTTTTGGACTCTTTTGAAATTGGCACTGGCAGGCCTGCCGAATGCAAAATAAATCGTAAGCCGTAACGTATTTGTCGGTTGTCTGGTTGTGCTTAGGTACCCATAGGTTACACAAACTGTTATATTCAGTATCACGAGAGCCACATACAACTCTGACGCGACCTAGATTTCACAACCTCCAGGTGAACCGAACCGTCGTTCGCCTCCAATACGCAGGCCTGCAGTGGTCGTGCGCAATATAAATAGAAACGCTGTTCATGTAACTGCACTTTATATGTGTGACAATACAAATGCTGTCCTTTCTGTTATTTGCCCGATAATCAATTGGATATGAGGCAATAGAAGGAAAAGAGCCATGTGTTGGTCTCTGATGGAAATTATAGTGGCAGCGGCCCTGCGCAATATAAATGCATTTCCTGTAACTGTGCTTAATACGTGAGTGAAGGCTATTTGACATTTGATCTTTTCTATATGTGGAAATAGAAGGTAGAGAGCCAAGTGATGGACTCTGTTGGAAAGGCTATTGGCAGTGCATCGGGGCACATGACAATATAAATGCATAGTAGTTCACCTTGACTATTCACGGATTGAAAGCGCAGAAGAAGGTCGGTATCAGTGAAAATTGACGCACGCCATATTGATAGTCAGTTCGTATGTCATTGAGCCTTTGAGGCACTGACACCCTTGTACTAGTATGGAACAATTATGGCTGGCCATACATGTTTTTAAGCTCACCATTTTGTATCATGTTAATTTGTAATATGAATGTATCGACAAACACTAATGTCTG
The DNA here is from genome assembly GCA_032622095.1 of Siphonodentalium dalli. Taxonomy (NCBI): domain Eukaryota; kingdom Metazoa; phylum Mollusca; class Scaphopoda; order Gadilida; family Siphonodentaliidae; genus Siphonodentalium; species Siphonodentalium dalli. The sequence continues at coordinate 129,772,410 of CP136068.1, read as the reverse complement.
AGGATAACAGTTCAGATGTTGTCTATTTGTTACAGTGAACACATGGAAATGTGAAACATCAAAATCATCAAAAGTATAAACATTGATTGACTGAAATTTTATTGAGACACTGGCTAGCCAAGGTATCATTTGAACACTGCGACCATGCTAGGTCACACGGATATGGTGACTTGCCACAAGTAGGCCAGCCAAAGGCTCTCATCCAAAATATCTCCAAAGAGTTCTGACCACGGACGGAAGTATCCTTGGATATTTAAGCAAACTATAGCTGAAGGTTCAGGCTACTGCACTTGCATATCTGTGTAGTCATGGAACAGGGAAGCCCATTCAGCAAAATACATTGAGTGATTGCAAAGAAACAGACACAATTGTCGCCGAAATAACGACAGAGTACCGGTATGAATGGATGGAGATCGCCATTCGACAATGGGAACTCAGGCTTCAAGATTCGACGAGAATCACCGAATCGATTCCCGTAATGATTCTCACAAAACTTGACAATTTGCAGTGCTTTATGACTAACATGATTCAGCATTTGATTCTCGTAAAATTCAATGTATTTTGAGCCCTGGAACTTGAAATGAAAATCCTTGGTGCCCAATCTTGTGTCAGATAATCCTAGTCCCCAATCAAACCAGTTGCACGATTCGTAGCAACCGGACACTGTCAGTAATACTGGACAGGCATGTAAAGAACGAGACTATTCAAGAGACACAGCATTATTTGAACACAGGCCATATAATACTATATGTTATAACAAACATAATCTCATTGTTTCTAACGATTGTTCCGATGATACAATGAGGGAAAGAAAATGGAATCGCAAGAACAGGGTCAAAATTTCAAATAAATATCTTGAAGTCGATGTAACGTTCGCGACGTTCCAAGTATCCAAATACGAGCCCTCATGTTAATAGTAATACATTCGGGCTAGCTAAGATTTGCAAATATTAATCGGTAAGCACAATTAATTATAACGACATGTTGTATATGTACAATGATGTTCTGTGATAATCATTATCCAAATGTCGGTTAAGTTCCAGTCGCACAACTTCAACTTACAATTAGTTGAGGCAAAAGAAATTCCATTGGATTACAAGTTTTATCTTGTTTATGAATACATGTAAATTATCGTCAAAGGAGACATTTTTGTCCTGGCCAACTTTCTGCGCACTAACAGAGCTGTTGCATATACGATGAGGTAGTGTACATGAAATGAACGTAGCGAGAAGTCGGCTTCATTAAAAACAGTTAGCACGAAATTAGGAGACTTCGCATACCGTACCACGTGGACTCCGAAATCGGACGATTCATGCCACCGTATATGTTGCACAATAATGCAATATAGGTTTGCTACAAGTAAACGATGTGCGTCTGTAGTCATTGTCAAAATGGCCATCAATGGCAAAGTTCTCAACGTGATTTTGTCGATTCCAATCCCAAAATTTTCGAGATAAAATGTGTCGATAAAAACACGGAATTTTTATAAATTGCGTTGCGCCTACTATGAAACGAAGAGTTTCTGCGCGCACATAAAAAATATTAAACGACCGGGTAAGCAACGGATAAATTGCAAGTTTGTTATCAACAATAAATATTGAGTTGATATACTCGCAATAGAGAAATACTTCCTTTAGTTAAAACCACGTCTGATAGGTCCAAGGAGAGAAATAAAACTGGCTAGATGAATTGTTAAGAGCGCGGGATTTGCACGGGACGCATGCGTGAGCTAATCCGAGCGCTGATTGACCGGAGTCGCTGATTGACCGGAGTAGGCAAATAAACGGACAATAAATTTTAACCCTCCTGATAACACAAGGCCGAGGATAATAATCCATATAGTTCAGTTGAAGGGCTTCTCCTTGGCGGAAAAAATATGGTGTACCGTGTATCATCCATACAAGCCTACGATTTTAGCCGGCCCAGTAGTCAAACATACATGTATACATTCGTTCCATCTTTTAAAAAAATCATCCATTCGCGACTTGCCGAAAACCGCCGCAGACAACAACTTAATCATAAATGTCATTGCGATTTTTATTCGAGTTGTTTGACTAAACCTCGAACTTAACAAATAATTGATGATGGAAACCCACGGAACCAAAGTTATTTGCAGTATAAAAGTACACTCAATGAGTACCAATACCGATTTGCGGTACTGAACATCAGTACGGAACCGGTACCGAAAGTTGTGGTACCGTCGGTACTTTGGCAATCCTGTGCAGTATGCTGCAACACAAGAGACCATTTATAAAACCATTATAGTGAGTAAAAACACCATTATAATCAGTAAATATACTTTAAATATGCTGTTGGGAAATATGCACACTTGTATATGAGAGAGGTCACTTCTCCCAGGGACAAAATTAGGGAAAAGTGGCACATTATTTATAGAGTATTTATCTCTCAAGTCGCCTTCTATGCTGGTACCTGCTCTAGGGACCTCCTTCTGCAAATGTCCAGCATCATATATTGAGGCATGTGAACATCCCACCCCAACTGGTCAATGAATGAAAAATGTATACCTGCAGCAGTGTCTGTTTAGCTCCTTGTTGAGCTGCACTGCAATCATCTGCTTTGACGACGGTCTCCTGAGCTGCTTGTGGTGACTTTGTTTCTACGCCGTGGGGTCTCTTTATAGCAGCCTTATAAGCCTTATCGTCGGCAATCTGTTTTAAAACTCGATCATGTTGCTACAAATATATACACATGATTTCAACAAAGAGAATCATGGGTGGAATTGTCAAATAAATTAGCAAATTTATAAAACCACACAAAATTGTATATATATAACATAGATGAGGCCACTTTTTTTCATTTGTTTGTTTACGGATAATTATTTGAAAAGATAGGGGTGGGATGAGCAAACAAAATAAAAATAAAAATATTTTTTTAAGTTTATATAATACTAGCCGATGAGCCCGACGTTGTCCGGGCTATTCAAAAACCAAATTTCAAGTCGATAGCTCCACCCGTTTCCGAGATCTGGTCTGCGCGAAGCTGGCGTCGCACGGGCTCGGCGACCCGATAAAATTTGTATCCGGGGCAAGATACATTCACATACCAAATTTCAAGTCGATAGCTCTACCCGTTTCCGAGATCTGGTCTGCGCATGCGCGAAACTGGCGCGCACGGGCTCGGCGACCCGATAAAATTCGTATCCGGAGCAAGATACATTCACATAGCAAATTTCAAATCGATAGCTCCACCTGTTTCCGAGATCTCGTCTGCGCATGCGCGAAGCTGGCGCCGCACGGGCTCGCCAATACGACAACGTCGACCGCCTGGTCAAACTACACACACGTACCAAGTTTCGTCCCGATCGGTCGAGAATCGTAGATTTGTATTAATGACAGACAAACAAACATACAGACAGAGGTCTTCAAAATATATATGAGACTAGTATGTTTTTATTTTATAAAAAAAAATTAGGTATTAAGATAACAAAAATCTTAAATTGAATGTAATACATATTAATTTTAGATGAAATGGTGAAATAAGTCTGTAATAGAGTATGTTTAAAAAAATTCAAAGTTTGCAAGCACTGCAATTATTCTCCTTCTGATTGGTGTCCAAGAACTGTTTTTGGGAGGTTAGTCTCACATACAGCCAATTAGAAATAGTTTTAGTTGATAGCCTGGCTCGATAACTATTTAATATTATTTTTTTATTTGCTATAGGTATTAACCCTTTCAGTGCCAGGGGCCGATTTCATCGGCCCTAATTTATGGTCTGTAAAATCGGCCCTAAAAAAAGTAAAAAAAGTAAAAAATTATTAAAATTGTAAAAAATTGTAAAAAATATTAACAAATGATGAAAAATTGTTAGGCCAATGCATTCTCTTATATATGCGAGGCGACCTATGGTCGACTCGCATATATAAGAGAATGCATTGGCACAGGGTATATGGGTTGATACCTGACCTGACACTCAAAGGGTTAAACTCAGAGGAGGAAATAACATAAGTGCTAATTGCAATTTTTTTTTTTCCTACTCAATTTCTACAATTTCAAGGTAAATATTGTTAGGCAAATGCATTCTCATATATTTGAGAAGCTCCCTAAGGGAGACTCACTTTAAAAGAGAATGCATCGGCACAGGGTTTTGCGAAATTGCAGGAATCTGCAGTCATGGAATAGTTAAAAAAAATTTAAGTTAGTAGACAATTCATCAGGTAAAATAATGTTTTCCTCAGTACTTGAGCAAGATGTCATTGGATAGGTTTAATAACAGTTATTTAAGATTAAAAAACTTGATTATTAGGTCTATAGTCAGCCTTGTTAATTAGCAAAAATTTACTTAAATTAAAAAATTGCAAAAGCCAGAAACTTAGCCTAGGATCCACTATATAGTTGCGTGCTCTACACATGTAATGTCAGTTTACAACTGGATCTTGGTGCAGCTGCATTATCATGGAAGTCTTTGGTTGGGTTGGGTCTGACTTAAAATTGTTGATTATCAATATAGTCCTTGTTATCTCAGCAGTCCTTGGCAAACAATAAATTTTTTGCTGTCTGAAGACTTCCACAGTATGACACTAAGACAAAATCTGCAGCAATATGTTTCAATTTTGCACAAAACATTGGCACAGGTTCTGAAATTAATATGTTTCAATTTTGCACAAAACATTGGCACAGGTTCTGAAATTTGCCTGAGCTAAAAATTAGCTGACGAATTTATTTTTGCCTTGGCTCAGCTGATAGTCCAATGCTAAATTAACCCTTCCATGACTGGAGCTTCCTGAAATTTTTACGAAAACCCTGTGCCAATGCATTATCTTATATATGCGAGTCTCCCATAGGGAGCCTCTCATATACAAGTGCACCGCTGGGCGGAGGTAACGCCCCCGACTGTACAATCAGAGAGGATTTTTCTTATTTTTGTGCAAATGCTTATTAAATGGCACTTTGTAAAGTTATGTTATTCATGAGTAAACAATCCAAAATCAAGTTATCATCTGGAAACCAAAAAAAGTAGCAGAAAACCTGAATTTTCTAAGTCCAAAAAGGGGTGTAACTCTGGAAAAAATGGGCGGACGAAACCACGGCTATGGGGAAATCTTGTCCCCCCGGCTGGTCTATTGGCATACCAAATATCAACTGAATTGAATTAGCGAAACCAAAGTTATGAGTTGAAACGTTAGTACGGGCCGACAATTTTCTAAGTCCAAAAAGGGGCGTAACTCTGGAAAAAATGGGTGGACGAAACCGCAGTTATGGGGAAATCTTATCCCCCCCCGGCTGGTCTATTAGCATACCAAAGATCAACTGAATTGAGTTAGCGAAACCAAAGTTATGAGTTGAAACGTTCGTACGGACGGAAGGACAGACATACGAACAAATGGGTAGATATGTGGCTCCGACCTATGTGGCTAGAAATGGTAATGTGGCTTTAGTTTTTATGTGGCTTCTCAAGTAGCCATAAAATTTTATGTGGCTATCAAGTAGTAGATAGTGATAAAACTCCAGATTATGGATTCATAACATGTTGGAATAAAAGCAGAAGAAGCTGATTAAAACTCAAAAACTTGCACACAGCAACTGGGACAGTGGAATAGGAGAAACTGACAGGTCCATGATTGGGTGGCTAGCCACATAAATGTCAGTCAGTGTCCAACATCTCCTATTGGCAGGTCATGGATGTCTAAATCGATGGACTTTTTGTTTCCAAATTTTGAGTGACTACAAAATTAAATAAGCTGATTAGGCCAAATAGATCATTTTTGAACGTCCATCTGAAAGCTGTTACGTGGCTAGCCACGCAACTGAAGTTATGCACATAAATATCCATTTTACACAATCTTAGCCACATAAGTAGTCATTAGTAAACATGGACGGAAGGAAGAACGGATGGAAGGACGACGGACGGAAGGACGGACAGACGGACGGAGGGCTCCACTATATACCCCCAAATCTCCATCGGAGATCGGGGGCATAATAAGACAATGCATTGGCCTAACAATATTTACCTTAACCTTGTAATCCAGTGCATTCTCTTATATATGCGAGGCTCCCTATGGAAGACTCAAATATATAAGAGAATGCATTGGCACGTAATCTTTAATGCTGCACCAGCGCAGTGCCCGTCATGAAACGGTTAACAGGGCTGATTGCTCAAACAGGGTGTCTGGTTTAGTATGAATGCAGTTTGGTGGCATCACTATATTGAATTGCCAGCTGCGAGGAAACAAGATTTCTGTCAGAATTGAACAATTGGTCACCTCAGCAACACTATAATCCTTTCATGATGGGAGCTGCGCTGGTGCAGCATTAAAGACCCTGTACCAATGCATTCTCTTATATATCAGAGTCTCATAGGGAGCCTCACATATATAAGACAATACACTGGCATACAAGGTCAAGGTCAATTTTGTTAAGCCAATGCATTCTCTTATATATGCGAGGCTCCCATGGGAGACTCGCATATATAAGAGAATGCATTGGCACAGGGCTTTCACAAAAATTCCGGAATCTCCTGTCATGGAAGGGTTAAAAATCTTCATAGAAAAGTGACATACCAACTTCTTCTGTTTTTTCTCCTCTGTTGCGAACCTTCTAGCCTCATCTCGCTGCTTCTTAAAGAAATCTTCCTTAATCTGTCGCTGCTCCTCATTAACTATAAATCGTGTTTTCACCAAATCATCACTTGTTTCTGGAACTGTGCTTTCAGCAGAAATAGACGCCTAAACATGAAAGGTTTAATTATGGTTTAAGAATAATAAAGCCCTAATTGGAAAGAAACAAATCACTACTTTGGTACTACAACTTTGATTAAGCCATGTTGCAAGTGGTTAGTAACCTCTTATTTCTGGTACACATAAGAAAAATAAATAATAAAAAGTTGCTGACTCCACAACCCCCGAAAAGAGGTGGAATTTTTGGGCGTTGGTTTATTTAAAGAAAAAGTGTATTTTCGATGAAAAAAATGTTACGAAAAATGATAAACTGATATAACGATAGAACTCAATGGCCTTTTTTGAGTAAACTATGTACATGGTAAATACACATATCATGGATAATGGATGATATAGTGGTTGCTAGGAGACGAAACTTCTACTAAATACATTAATTGATTTTAAAGCCTGTGCTTATGCTGGTTTACACACACAAGATCATACCTTGTTCTTGTCTTTAAATGTGACAAAATAATAAAGTGCATGCACAAAATAAAAGACATGGTTACAGCCATGGATAAATATCCAACATCAGTGTCCAAGTTCAATAGATTAAAAAGTTGTTTGAAAACAGCCAATGCAACACTGAAAGTATGCATGGATATCTAAATTAGAGTGTCATCAGAATTTGCAATCCACCGGCTCAGCAGGGCTGCAATGATTCATTGTGAATTCAAGGTAATGCAATACACTTTCAAATTATACATGTCATGTGTATCGTGATACAGGAAATCAAGTAATGTCTGAAGATGGGCTAATGTAAAAAAGCAAAACCTGCAATTATCTCTCAAGTTTACATGTATACTATGTATATTTGACTCATCTAGCCAACAATTAAACTCCATTTTAGTTTAAAATGAACTCTATCTCCAGTTATAAACTTGTTGTTTCTGATAATTCAGGCGGTATTCATTTGGAAATACTAATTCAGTGTATTGTGATATGTATTGTATCATTGATCATGTATCGTGATTCATTTCATAATGTGACGAAGTGTATCATTGCAGCCCTACGGTGGAATCTATCTGCTAGTAATTATTTAATCGACAGCTGTGGAAAGAAATATTACCTGTGGTGAAGCAGAACTGGGACCCTGTGGTTGATCTGATGTTGGTTGGTTTGTTCTCATGCTCTCTGTGGAGTCTGATGATCCTTGCACAATAACTGGTTTACTGTCCGATGATGGTTTCTGAAAAGATAAAGAAGGAACATAATTTATTGCCAGCCCTTTATGTTCAGTTTAACCCTTTCATGCCTGGAGCAGCACTTGTGCAGCATTAAAGATCCTGTGCCATCAATCTTATCTTTGATAGATGGGTTCCTCGATTCGAATCAAAATATTTTTACCCCCGAAGCCACAGAAATAGTAATTTGGGAGCGTTAATTTGGATTATACATCTTTAACCATTTCAGTGCCAGGGGCCGATCTCATCGGCCCTAATTTACGGTCTGTAAAATCGGCCTTAACAAAATATTATTTTGTTTTTGGGTTGAATTTTGTTTGGGTATGCTTAAGCATGCTATAGCGAATTTAAAAACAAACTGGATAAAACCTTAGGGGCATGTTATAACTCAAAACTATCACCAAGTATTCATAGTAATAATTTTGATGCCCATGAAAAACGTAAGATTCCCTGGCACTAAACCTACAAAATACTGAAAGAGTTAAAGAATATAAGAAAAAATTATTAAAATTGTAAAAAATTGTAAAAAATAATAACAAATGATGAAAAATTGTTAGGCCAATTCATTCTCTTATATTTGCGAGGCGACCTGTGGTCGACTCGCATATATAAGAGAATGCATTAGCACAGGGTATATGGGTTGATACAAAAATCGGACCTGGCACTCAAAGGGTTAACCTACCAAATATTCCCTTGTTCACCAATCAGAAGAAACGAACCTTTCTGAAAATTTGCAGCACTAGCATACCTCGCTAGCTAACATACTTCCGAAGGCCTTCTTTCACATCTATTAGAGACTCGAATCACCCGATTATTTCACTGTTACGTCTAAAATGTGTTACGTATTATATTCAATTTCAATTGAAGTTTTGTTTTTATCTTCCAACCAGAATATCTGATAAAATGAAAAAAATTACATTTGTCCATAAACCAACAATTACAAAAAAGTGCACTTATTATTTCATTGGAGAAATTCAAAAATGCAATGGTAATATTAAATCATCCCATGAGCCTCTATTCTGGCTACCTTACTCGTACTTAAATTCGCGCAGTACTATTTTTCGCTCAGTTTTGAATTCGCACACTTTAAATTCGTGCACCTATTTGCGCGAATTCAAAACTGAGAAAATTATTTTCCTAATATTTCTGTGATATTATCGTATATCTTTGAGCTGATGACAGTTTCGGTTCTTAGTCATTGCTGGAGATGGTATATGTGTATTAAACACCAGAGGCGGATTTACATCATGCAGACAATAAATTAGTAACTACATACATCATAATTTTGTTGCAACCTGGACTATTAGTCCTAGTATTTCTTGCACAAGAATTTCAACAATGTCTATGTAATACCATCATTTGTCGCTTGAATTGCGAGCAATGGTCTTGATAGCGGTTAGCCGAATGTAAGTATATGCATACATGTATAGGCATAATTGTTTATTCAATCGTTCATAATATATGTAAACTCAGCAACACAGCACTCTTTTATTTCCTATGGACTGTGGTTTAGATTACACTTGGCATCGTACTATTTTTCGCTCAGTTTTAAATTTGCGCACTGACGGGTGCGCAAAAAATAGTACTGCGCGAATTTAACCCTTTACCCAACAAACCGGCCAAAACCGGCCAAATAAAGCTTCAACAGCCTAAAATATCTTCGGTCTGTCTCAATAGAACCATACAAATATGGATATCATTGGAACCGGCTCCTTGACCACATTGTGATAGTTACCGTTATGCCCTGTGCCAATGCATTCTCTTATATATGCGAGTCGACCATAGGTCGCCTCGCATATATAAGAGAATGCATTGGCCTAAAAAAATCTTTTTTTAACACTTTTTACCATTTTTTCTTACATTCTTTAACAATTTTATAATTTTTAATGTGTTAAGCCAATGCATTCTCTTATATATGCGAGGCGACCTATGGTCGACTCGCATATATAAGAGAATGCATTGGCACAGGGCCCTTCTGTTGGGTAAAGGGTTAAATATGAGTAAGGTACATCCATAGAGATCATACTCCTCCAGTTCACAACCTGGGAATTTGTTGATGTTCTGACAGGAAAGTTTATAACATTGAACAAACAGAGCATGTAATATATCTAAAGTTAGTTAACCCTTATTCCTTCATAATGTATTTCACAGTTGATGAAGGTGCCAGCTTGAGATTGCTAGAGCTGAAACGGTTTGACCCATTCTTCTAACAGGTTAACCATCGGGGTTAACCGGATTTCAACCGGTTAACCGCTAAATTTCTATCGGACTTCTCTCACACTAATTATGTCGACATTATGCCATGCTCCAGGGACAAACCTAGGTGAGAAGTAGTAGCTGAAATAAAGACCTTATTCACGGCATTTAACGATATTCAAAAACACGCATTCACTGTTCTTTTGCTGGCTCTCGTGATGGGGAATGAGCAAGTGAAATTTGTGAATGGCAGGAGAGATCGCTTATTTGCCGTGATCAGCATATGTTTGGGCATTTGTAAAACGAGTAAAATAGTATGGGTATTGGTAAAATGAGTAACAAAACTATATATTAAAGATCTGTAATATATCATTATCATCATTGGTATAATAACTAGATAACAAAAAGGAAGGTCAGTTAGGTCAGACTCGCAGTCCTATTCAGTATTCGAGCTATTCGTCGGTATCATGATAGCGGACACTAGTGTTGGGAGGTTATATAATTTACGTTTCGGTTTCGGTTTTAGTATGCAATCACTTAAGTTTAACATATAGCAATTACTGCCAAATTGAGTGTTAATTAGTCCCACAGGCACAACCAGTTACAGAGTAGCATGGAGCATCAATTTCCTTGATAAAAGGGAAGATTATTGAAGAAGTTTTGGGTTGCTTCAACTACGATGTCTGTTTGGTCACTCAATTGAATTGATAATATTAAATCACAACAGGGAGGAAGAACGGGAAGAGTGAAGACATTGTGCAGCTGATCTCAATCTTATATATAGTATGTCGTGGTGTGGTTCCAATTTGAATCCATGTTGCTTCGTGCAGTATTAACTATTAAGTTACGAAAGCACGCATTGCCACACAATGCCACTTTTACGTTGTCACTTCCTTGTGTGCATTCAGACTTGGTACACAGTGACTGCACATGTGCTTTTGTCGGAAGAAAACTTCAAAGGGTCGGAATTGATTGAAGGTCGCCGACACTTCCAGACAGTTCGAGAATTGCTACTAAGTATCTGATACTACCGCGTGTACCAATTAATGCTTGCATTGCACTCTACTATCGGTGACACGGGATTTAGTATTAGTTTTGCATCATTTAACCTAATATTTTGAGGATTATTCACGTTCACATTCAACTGACGGGATGCGGTTACGTCCGGTTCATTTTTTTCTAACCGGTTACGTCGCTAACCGGATGCTAACCGGTTAACCGTCTAACCGTTTCAGCTCTAGAGATTGCATGAATTAGGTTACTTTTTTGAGCCAATTTTGATTTGCATCGCTGACAATCATGGAATTTCTTACGGGAAATAATTCAATGTTTATTGCGAAATTGATTTACAAAAATTATGCATTCTCGAGCTGGGACCACCCCTACTTTCATATGCATTATTAAGGAACAAGAATTAACAAAAATATATATTCCCTGCATTGTTTGTTCAATATTATAAAGTTCCCCATCAGAACACACAAAAGGTCCCATGTTTTGAATGAGCAGAATATGATCTCTGTGGGCATAGCCAGAGTAGAGACAATTTGCAAATTAGATATTTTCGTGATGAAATCCTGGTGTGAGTAACACCTGAAACATATGAAAATAGAGAAAACATGGATTGTTACTTACATGTATGTATACAGTCCTAGAAATTGGCCACCGCAATAAGCAATGCTGTGGGGAACACTGAGGCAACATGTGGAATGTATAGTGCCACAGCATTAAATTTGCCATGGGACATATATCCTAATTTCGAGGGCTGATGTATATAGGACAAGAGCATCGCTAGGGCGTGGCAAAATATGCGTGTGGTAATTTAAACAAAAGGCCATAACTCTGGTGAAAATTGGCGAGTGGAACCCAAATTTGAACATGTCCTGTATATTGGGCTAGTTTAGTAAACTCACATACCAAATTTCATTTCATTCAGTTCAGACTTCCTAAAGTTATCATACGAAAAAGAAAGAGTGAAAATTCCAACAAAAAAAACGTAACTCTGGAGAAAATTGGTGGGCGGAACCCAAATTTGAACTTGACCAGTATTTTATGCTGGTAAACCCACATACCAAGTTTCATTTGTTATTTCCAAATTTGAACATGTCCTGTATATTGGTCTAGTTTAGTAAACTCACATACCAAATTTCATTTCATTCAGTTCAGACTTCCTAAAGTTATCATCTGGAAATGAAATAGCAAATGGACGGACCAATAACATAATATGTCCTGTATTTTTTTTAAATGGCATAAATATGGCACCAGAATTAATTATTTATCACCCTTGTAAGACTCACAAATAAACAGTATTTTGAAACCCACCAGCAAATTATTCTGCATGAAACATCTCTAACATACCTGGGGTGACATCAGGTTTAGTCTTGGTTTGTTGCTCTCTGCATACCCTGGCTTTCCCGCTATCAGCCTAAAACAAATGCCAACAAATGATCATTATAGGTTAGCGATCTTCTAGACCTAGTAAACAAAAGTCGAATGATGCAATGTTTTCTTCGTGTTGCAGGCCAATAATATCGGTCAGCACACTGTAAAATAAATTTTTCATGGTGGTCCAATTTTCATGGTTTTCGTGGTTGTGAACAACCATGAATTTTCAATCGAGAAAGATACACACATCACAGCTGAATACTAGTAGTTTAATGTTCTAAAAATAGACACATTTTCTGCCACAGTTTGCACTGCAGTTCGTGCAAAAATAATTAGAAAATCTTATAGAAGCTCCTGTTGACTTGTTGTCTCTGACCCAAATATATTTAAAGGTACTCAATCCGATTTGATGGTTCCCATATTTTCAGATTCCAACAGCAACAACATTTCTTGAGATATCGCTTAAGTTATCAGAATTGATTAATTGCCAAAAAATAAGCTAACCACTTTCAACTATATTATAAAATTGCCCAAAAATTGTTAAACATGGTATATCAACATTTTATTCATCGCAATTTGGTATCGAGAGTATGGCGGTCGGTATTCGTCAAATATTTGCCAGGCCGCCAAATAATCGAGGTGGGGAAATAACAGATTTCAAAACTCGAAATCTGATAACTCTGGGCATTGGTGGGTGGGTTCCTCGACTCCGATCAAATATAATAGTTTTTACCTCCAAAATCAAAGAAATAGTAATTTAGGGGCGTTAAATCAGATTGTGTACCTTTAATTTTAGGAAAGAGATAACAATCTTTAAAATCCATTAATCCTTCCATGACTGGAGCCTCCAGATTTTTTGCGAAAACCCTGTGACAATGCATTCTCTTATATATGCGAGTCTCCCAAAGAGAGCCTCGCATATATAAGAGAATATATTGGCCTAACAATACTTACCTTGACCTTGTAAGCCAGTGCATTCTCTTATACATGTATATCTCTTGCATACATCAAAGAATGCACTGGCACAGGTTCTTTAATGCTGCATCAGTGCAGCTCCAGTCATAAAATGGTAAATACTTCTCAATAATATGCCAAATAATGCATCTAAAAATTATTAAACCAAACCACAACATCTCAACATCATAACAACATGGGTGACTTTTCAGCTAACTTGGGAAACAGAATACCAATTTTACGAACCTGGTTAACCTAGTATCATAGGCAGGGTTTCCACTACTACGGCAGGCCGGCCGTCCAGCGGCCTCAATTCCCCTCACCAACCTTGACTTAATATTGGTCACAAAAGTGCCACAGACCTAGCTCAGTTCCCTTTTTACACTGGACGAGCGATCACCGACACTGATGATTAACAGATTGCAAGGAATCCTACACTTGGTGCCTGAATAAGACATGATCAGTAGCGCGGACCATGATTGTGTACAGTTGTCTACACCATCCTGTGTAACGCTTTATCGGGCGAGTATTTATTAGTAATCAGCCTCTCGCATTTTAATTTACAGTAGATTACTATCAATAAGTCCCAACTTTCTGACCCACTATTCCCTATCAAAATGTGCAATATACATCGTTAAGTCATTTGGGTGGGGGTTTATGAGCTACAACCATGAACACATGTGAGTTTTGGCAGTCGCTGTGACGAAAAGTGCAAAACTTTTTCCGCCAACACAAGGTCTGTGTCAAAGAAATGTTTATTTAAAAATAAAACAATTAAATTATTAATAGTTATTATCATGTATTTATTCCCTATCCAATGAATATAGAATTATCCATTAGGTATACGAATCCAGCATGAAGTCATCTCCGTCTGAGGAATGGCTTTTGCTTCTACAACAATTTGTTTTGATCGGAACTGTGAACAAAATACAAAGAAACCAGGCATGCAGAACATGTGTAGCACGTGCTCATCTCATGATGTAACACCTGTTACTGCTAGACAGTGAGACAGCGTGTCTTTTGCTAACCGCGGTAGTCTTTGAAGTTGGCATTTAATATTGCTACTGTTTAAATAAAAGTTGTTGTATCCATCGTGTACTGTTGTGCTTACGTACATGCTTTTGATTCATTAACTTGAGATCTAAGAAAGACGATCTGTTTTAATTTGGTTTCTATACGAAGCTTGAATGTTCCTGCTTGTCTCAAGTGCAAGGAAATGGCTCCTTTCCAGTGATAAATATCCAAATTTTCTCCCGACAGGGCACCTGGTATGTGCTTCCCAAATACGGCCACATTCCCCCAACCCCTAGCGGAAACCCTGTCATAGGGTAACAACCAATTCAGCGGTACTCACCATTCAACAGCTGCTTCTGATGTGATTTTACCATACTGAATCGCATCTTGACAATCCTTAATTTCAAATCCCATAGACAACAAGCAAGCCATCACGTCATCTATGTTCTGAAATTAAAATATCAACAAAAATTAGCCCTTCCATGTTTTCTGTAAATAACATACCCTGCTTGACAAAACAAGTGTCCACCTAACCGCGGTGCAGTTAGCGTTGCCACCGTGGCTGAAATGCAACTACACCGCGGCTCCACCGGCTAACTACAGTTGGGCCGCGGTGTACTTGCCGTTCGGCCATGGTGTAATTGCTGCGGTGTACGTTCATTAAACTGAAAAAAGACGATACTAACCAGAAATCTAACCACGGTGTACATGCCGTTCGGCTGCGGTGTAGTTGCCTTTCGGCCGCAGTGTACTTGCTGTTGGGCCACGGTGTACTTGCCGTTCGGCCGCGGTGCTCAACTGCAGTTACAAACTCTGACACCGCAGCCGAACGGCAAATACACTGCGGTGCCAATGGACACTTGTTTTGTCCAGCGGGGTACTCATCGACATATCTGCAGCGATAAAATCATTTCAGACCAGGCCTCAGCCTAGGAGTCCAGAACAGGGAGACTTGAAGTCTCCCTCCAGGAAATTCAGACACCAAATTAATGAAGTTTGAAACATTGTCACATTTAGTGCCAAGTGACTCGTCGCCATCTATGCTTGTTCAATCGGAAGTTGGAAAGACTGATGTTCTGTGTCGGAACACATGCCCTTTTTTCCGGAGTCACTCGTTGCTAATTGTGAAAAATGTTTCAAACTCCATTAATTTGGCATCCGAAATGATGTTAACCCTTTACCCAACAGAACAGCCCTGTGCCAATGCATTCTCTTATATAAGCGAGTCGACCATAGGTCGCCTCGCATATATAAGAGAATGCATTGGCTTAACATATTAAAAATGATAAAAATGTAAGAAAAAATTATAAAATTGTTGTAAGAAAAAATGGTAAAAAGTGTTAATTTTTTTTTTTTTTTTAGGCCATTGCATATATAAGAGAATGCATTGGCACAGGGCATAACTGTAACCATCACAATGTGGTCAATGAACCGGTTCCAATGATATCCATATTTGTTTGGTGTTATTGAGACAGACCGAAGATATTTTAGGCTGTTGAAGCTTTATTTGGGCGTTTTTGGCTGTTTTGTTGGGTAAAGGGTTAACAGATGAGTTGTAGATGAGTTATTTATAGGAAACATGCGATATATGCTCAGTGTTTTGTGTTTAGTGCGTTTATTTAGGTTATGTTTGTCCGGCTATTTGGTAATGCTTTCATTACTTGAGCATTTATATTAGTTGTACCAATTTATAAATTGATTAAAACCTTATTTTGGGACTTTACTAGTATGTCCAGTAACCGTATATTAGTTGTACCAATTTATAAATTGATTAAAACCTTATTTTGGGACTTTACTAGTATGTCCAGTAACCGTATATTAGTTGTACCAATTTATAAATTGATTAAAACCTTATTTTGGGACTTTACTAGTATGTCCAGTAACCGTGGTACTACCACTAATCATCTGTTCATCTAGAACACTCCGCGCAGTAAGCTTTCTCGAAACAGTGCACGGAAGATTCTACCACTCACTCTCTCTAATAAAACTTTAAATAAATCTTTAAAAATCGTAAGTTCATTGTGAATTAGGCTGACACTAGTGATTTCCAGTGACCATGCATGTGACAGTCACAGTGAGTGAGTGAGTCACTGAGTGACAAGGAAGTCGGTAGAGGAGAGGTAGCATACTGGTCTCTCATGTTAGCGGACCTGGCATGGATCGCAACCTGGTCAGGGTATTCTGACAAAAATAAGAACTCGATCAGATACCATGTTTGTCAGGCTGAAAAGTCTCATTCGAGATCACTGAATAAAGATCCGAATGCAAAACAGCGACTTCCCCCATTACAGCATTTGTCCAGGTATGTTGTCGTGGGTGCAGTACGCTGTCCGATCGGGTACTGCATTATGCAGTAGGTCCCTACATTTGCGTAGGTCCCAGCGTAGGTTCCTCAGTTCGCATCGGTCCCCGTAGTAATGCAAACATACATGCTTTATTGACTAAGCATTGCTTAGTATTATCAATAAGTGAACACTGTATATGACAGTTCATTGTTTTTTTTTGGGGGGGGGGGGCAGTATATATATATATTATTTTTAGATTAGTTTTTGTTTTTTCTTTCAGATTTTTTTTTTTTTTTTTTTTAATTTAGTTAGGTACTGAGGCTTTCATATTCATTCAAAATTATTCAATATGCGACTTACCGATCCACGATAGCCGTCAAGAGTGCGTACAGGGTAGTTTGCTGTGTTCATTGTATAATTATAATCAAAATGTTTATAAACATAAATTATCATATTATGTTATCAACGGCAAGGTTACTACACGTACCAACAAACACCCAGTAATGGTGCAAACTTATTTTTTGTATTAATAATTTTTTATTCAGCCCTTGATATTATATAGATTACAATTGTATTTAATACTATTTATTTCACTCAGTGCAAACTTCAGACACAAATATCCGCATGATTGTGATGAGGCTATGGTGAACGATTGCCACATTTATCAGTAATCTGATGTTAGATTAAACTCAGTACAGATATGTTGAATAACTAATTAGCCAGCTAATTACCCTGCTGGACAAATCAAGTGTCAATTGACACCGCGGTGTATTTGCCGTTCGGCCGCGGTGTAAGAGTTTGTAACTGTAGTTGAGCGCTGCGGCCGAACGGCAAGTACACCGCGGCCTAAAGGCAATAAAACTACAGCCGAACGGCAAGTACACCATGGCCGATAGGCAACTACAACGCGGCCGAATGGCATGTACACCGTGGCTAGATTTCTGGTTTGTATCATATTTTTTCAGTTTAATGAACGTACACCGCTGCAACTACACCATGGCCGAATGGCAAGTACACAGCGGCCCAACTGTAGTTAGCCGGTGGAGCCGCGGTGTAGTTGCATTTCGGCCACGGTGGCAATGCTGACCGCACCACGTTTAAGTGGACACTTGTTTTGTCCAGCAGGGTAAGTTACCAAGTTTTTATTGGAGTTGGACGTATATTTTTCTAACGGTCATCTCTGCGTTCTGGTTGGTCAAATAAATGTCAGGTTTTTTATGCAGAAGAAATTAGGAAACTATTTATTTGGTTTGTGACTATTTGCATTAATTCTAATTAACAAATTAAAGTGTTCTGTATTGGTGTATTTATACATAATATTACTAACATTTATAGTACTTTTTATTTTAAAATGTCATAGCCTCAATAACTATTGGCTATAAATATAACTATAAATTAATTATGAAAATATAAATATAAAATTTAACTAGACCTATTACTTACCCCAATTTCACGGTAATTATTTAAAGTTTCCATTGGATCGAAATTGTTATATATATATAAGATATTATCCTATTGAATAGCAGGCTGTTGAATGGAAATTAAAACCTCTAGTGGACTTCGTTAAAATAGTATACAGTGTAGTTAAAGGTGAGTATTACAAATTAGAGCATAGTATTTTCGGTTTCGGACAATTAAAACTCAGAACAGTTCCGTAAAAATAAAGTTGCAGCAGATATATGGAACCATACGTAGAAATTGACGGACATTCGGCAACGACATTTGGAGAAATTTTAAAGACAAATCAGACCCACAAACTCACCCAGAACCTATACTGATGAATCGAGAAATGTGATAATCATATGTTCCACACCATGCAGAAATGCAAAATATATCCAATCCTCCTGTTAATATCTTATCCCGAAGCCAGTAATCACTGGTAATTTAATTGATAATCCTCTTATTTTCCGGATCAGATCAGAAATCACATAATCATAGTCAAGCTTCATCTCTTAAGTGGTTGTATTACTAAGGCTGAAGGGTACTCTTGAGTGCCTAATAAACATACAGGGCGGAATAAACATAAAGGGCGGAATATTCCCAATTTTTTAATAAACATACAGGGCAGTATAATCATACAGGGTGGAAATTTCCCCAAATCTATTGAAATACTCATTTAAAATCCACCATAGCTCATCCTATTATTGTACTAGTACAGTTGTACTAGTACTAATTTATATGTTATTACTACATTGTAATCCACTTTGAGAAATGGATTGTATATTCAGCACTAGTATCCTTACTAGTAAGTACTAGTACTAATACTAAATACAATTTGGGATCCAAGGATATATATACTACTAGTAGTACCGGTATGTTTTGCGAGATAATTTAACATATACAAAAATCACCCACTAATACTACTAGTAGGAAGGGAGACCCCCTAACCCCTAACTCCCCCAGTACTAAGTATCCATAATGAACCACCAGAATACTTTGTATAGTGTACCAGTATATAAATACCCCAACCCATTTTTATTATCAGGTACCAACAACAATTAAACATGGGTAAACTTGTTGCTCCCAAATAGAACCTGACAGGCGACAGTCACCGTCATTAAGACATAACTGGAGAGTTCGGACTAACCCATTATTTCAACGCAAAAGGGGGGGTGCAGGTTTACTTTTTTAAATTCACGACTATCCTTTTCCCCACTGAAGTCTCATTTTTTAAACACTTGAATAGTGATGGACTAGTATATCTTTATATCATACTAGTAAGAGGTTCAGATCAGATCTAATTTGCGAGATATAAAATACCTATTACATATATCCCCTCATGTAATATTGTCACTTTGTGTCCAATACTAAATACCTGCGCGCAGCACCAAATAACCACGTGTTCGGTGCTCCTTTAAAAATTACGTCATTGAGCTTTTCCGGGGGGCAATTATTATCGGATGTTTTGATTGGTTCAAAGAAAGTCTGTGATAGAAATAGCACCGAATGACCACGTGTTCGGGCAATGGTTTAAGAAATGACATCGATGATACAAGAAGCGATTCCCTGGGGGGACTAATATCGGATGTTTTGATTGGTTCAAAGAAAATCCTGTGACAGAAATAGTTTCGATGTGTAGATAACTGAGTCTTCGAACGTGTGTACGAATCAACACACACACGCTTTATTTGTTCAAAATCACAAATCATCCCTGTATAAAAAATAAAATTGGTTGACATATTTCGACCGCCAAATTTAATAACGTACAGGGCCAAATAACGATCGTTAAGGCGGGAATTTTAACTCAAATTTAACAATCATACATGTACGTTTATTAGGCACTCAAGAGTACACAGGGTTTGAGAATGTGCTGCAGGGTACACAGGGTTTGTGATTGGCACGAAGACCATTACTTAAATTGTGCTTATGAAAGTCTGGCGCCCATTAGCAGTTTGTGTTCAGCACATTTTAATATTCATTGGAACGTTAACAATTACTCTCTAACAGAAATCATGGCAAATACGAAAACTGAAAGTCCTTTAGAATGCAATCTCAAAACCTGTGTACCCTTCAGCACAATTTGAAAAACTTGTGTACCCTTTAGCACTTTTGTTGGGGAGAATGACCCCCTTCAGCATTACTACTGTAAGTGAACGTTCAGACGACCACGATACAATCGTAAGTGGAAAGGTTTCCATCGTACTAGAAGTAACCGGTAGTTGGACTGCGCATGCTCACGTCAAAATCGTAGGTAAAAAAATAATATCAAGCACTGTTTGATTTTAGTGTAAACAATATTTTATTTCTCAAAAGGCACATAAATACATATATAACATACACAAACATTCATATGAGATAAAGGGATCTGGCAGTAAGCCTAGGCTTATTCGTGGCCATTTCCGCGATATAAAATTTCTTCATGATATATTTTGGTCTCGAGTGATGAATTGTCCATTCCACAGACACCCGCGAGCATATCCGCGGCTGATCGCCGCAGGTCCGACATCCCCACCCCCAATCAACACAAACTCAATATTTCTATATGATTCTGATATCAAAATGATGAGCTTACTGGTAACTTTATGAATGTACATATTCATGTATATGGCATTCAAAAAACTGCATGATACATACCTTGTTGACTCCTATACTTGACCTGCTATAGTGTATAAAAATAATTTGTTTAACAACAGTTGATATTTTGCTCAGATTTCCCCCTGCACTATTATTTGGGTCTGCACTTTTATTAACTTTCAATGGTAGTCCCCCCCCCCCCCCCCCCCTGCACTATTATTTGGGCCTGCACTTTTATTTGGAGCCCGAGAGTAGTCAATCACATGCTTTAGGAACAACCTACGATATCATAATGTACGACGACATCGCAATTGTGTGAACAAACTATCCACGATATCGTAGGGCCCGATTCCCCCACTTACGATGGAATCGTGGTCGTCTGAACGTTCACTAATTAGCAAACAAACCTATCAGGTTTGGGAATCAGTCAACCAAGCATGTACTATGGCATTACCACAGGGACCTACGCGAATTGAGGGACCTACGCAAATATCAGGACCTACTGCATATATAACGCGTCATGCATCGGTCCGATCGGGCGTGGGCATTAATGACTGACCCGTGACCGTGTACATCATACTACATGCATGTTAAAGAACGCTACTGGAGTCACCACATGGTTATAAAGTTACTCGGCCGTGATAGCACCTGGACCAGTGCGTCTATAACTGAAAGGTTCCTGCACTGCAATATCTACAGATGTTTTTGAGATCTGCAGAAATTAAATGTACTGTCTACTGTAGTCGAAAATCTACGGGATACTAAAGATATCCCGTCGAAATTTCCCCCATGCCTCCCAACGGAGCTTTTTCTTCCAGTCCGGAAAGGAAGAATGTGATGCAAGATACCACCAAACCGCAATGTTTTTCGGGTAATACATGTGCTACTGCATCACCATGACATACCTTTCATATTCCTTTTCCAAAAATGAGAGATTTATTGGGGATATTCGGCTGGAGCCGACGGATTTTTAAACATTTTTAAACATTGGGTTGTGCTCGATCGAACTCCGGTCACACCGCACTCGCTGTCGTGGGAGCAAGTATTTTCGTACCCTGACCAGCTCGTACCCTCCGAAAAAGTAAATTCGTACCCTAGCGCGAAACTATTTAGATATTTCAATAAGGCGTGCGTTCAGTTTCTCATCTAATAACTTTACTTATCTCATTTTTAACCGGGATTGAACGTATACTATGGAACCCACAGTGATCTCTTGGACGTAAAAGATACAGAAATAGAACAGAAACATGCCTGATGTCTTGGACGTAAAAGATACAGAAGTAGAACAGAAACCTGCCTATATATATATATATATACATACAAATTAAATTAAATAACCATACTTACCTGTTTTCAATCGTCGTATTCCATCACTATGCGCCGTGTCGTAATCCAGTTTCTCATCTAATAACATAAATTTGTCCACCCTGTTTTAGGGAATGGGTCCTGGGTCTTTGCCATTGGGAAACAAATTGCGACATAGAGGTTTACACTTAGTAAGGCCTATGCGATAACGATTATAGTATGGAGAGTTGTCAGTGTGAAAATAGTGTAATCAAATACTTTGATGTATATTATATTTGCCAATAAAAAACATCAAAACAATAATACATATTACAAATAAAAAAAAACAAGAATATGTGCATAGATAATATCATTCACCACAGGCTCACGCGTTTGCCATCGCACATACATTCCCGTGAACAGAAACTGCAGCAGTTGCAGCGAGCGCAATTACATTTTAGTTTATTGCACATCAAGTTACACTTGATGTCCGAGACAACTAACGGGCTCATTCCTTCAACAATAAATTGTTTGAGAACCGCCGCTCGATAACAATGACTTCCTGAAATTATATCAGAAACCTCTTCAGGACAACAGCCGTGCCTCAGCACAACTGCAGAACTTTGCCTGCCATCACGGCCTGCACGGCCCACCTCCTGCCAATAAGAAATAGAACTTGCTGGTGCACCCCAGTGTACAACAATGTCGATATCAGGGATGTCCAAATTCATGGAAAATCTTCTGGTTTTCTAAAGAAAAAAATAGAAATTTCCCTTCCATTTACAAGATTTTCTTCATACTTAATTTGCATAACAGTATTTGATTACGTTATCTTCACACTGACAGCTCTAGTATTATAATCGTTATCGTTCATAGACATTACAAAGTGTAAACCTCTATGTCGCAATTTGTTTCCCAGTGGTAAAGACCCAGGACCCATTCCTTAAAACAGGGTGGACAAATTTATAATGTTATTAGATGAGAAACTGGAGTACGACACGGCGCATCGTGATGGAATACGACGATTGAAAACTGTTAAATATGTTTATTTAATATGTATATAAATATATGTATATATATAACTTGATGTGCAATAAACTAAAATGTAATTGCGCTCGCTGCAACTGCTGCAGTTTCTGTTCACGGGAATGTATGTGCGATGGCAAACGCGTGAGCCTGTGGTGAATGATATTATGTATGCACATATTCTTGTTTTTTTTTATTTGTAATATGTATTATTGTTTTGATGTTTTTTATTGGCAATTATAATATACATCAAAGTATTTGATTACACTATTTTCACACTGACAACTCTCCATACTATAATCGTTATCGGTCATAGGCCTTACTAAGTGTAAACCTCTATGACGCAATTTGTTTCCCAATGGCAAAGACCCAGGACCCATTCCCTAAAACAGGTTGGACAAATTTATGTTATTAGATGAGAAACTGGATTACGACACGGCGCATAGTGATGGAATACGACGATTGAAAACAGGTAAGTATGGTTATTTAATTTAATTTGTATGTATATATATATATACTAGTATAGGCAGGTTTCTGTTCTACTTCTGTATCTTTTACGTCCAAGAGAGCAGGCATGTTTCTGTTCTATTTCTGTATCTTTTACGTCCAAGAGATCACTGTGGGTTCCATAGTATACGTTCAATCCCGGTGAAAAAAATGAGATAAGCAAAGTTATTAGATGAGAAACTGAACGCACGCCTTATTGAAATATGTAAATAGTTTCGAGCTAGAGTACGAATTTACTTTTTCGGAGGGTACGAGCTGGTCAGGGTACGAAAATACTTGCTCCCACGACAGCGAGTGCGGTGTGACCGGAGTTCGATCGAGCACAACCCAATGTTTAAAAAACCGTCGGCTCCATCCGAATATTCTCAATAAATCTCTCATTTTTGGAAAAGGAATATGAAAGGTATGTCAGGGTGATGCAGTAGCACATGTATTACCCGAAAAACATCGCAGTTTGGTTGTATCTTGCGTCACATTCTTCCTTTCCGGACTTGAAGAAAAAGCTCCGTTACCAGCGATGGGGAAAGTTGGACTATACATTCAATGTATAGTCAATTTTGGACTATGTCTACTGATGCAGTGATGGTTTCACTTATTCTAAAATCATAATGATCTCGCATAACAAATTTCAGAAAAGATAATGCCATAACTATTTCAACTATCGAGTGTTAAATAAACTATCTAATGTTACTGCAAATATTTGGAAGACGATAAACCGTGTAAACTAGTGTAAAATTGTGATAATATTTCCAAAATATAACCTGAGACATGGAGGACGCCATTTTGATTTCTATTAAAAACTGAACGGGGGGATGGGTCATCTGGATCCGGGTACGATCTTTCTTGGACAACCTGAAGCACGGGCCATCGGCCATTTCGAGAGATAATTTTGAGAGGGAAAATATCTATGAGCCGCCGTTCTTCGATTTATATATTACCTATTTTGTGATTTCAATAATTCATTTAAATTTAATGAATGAATATGAATATATACGGTAGGCATATATCATAAAATCGAATATATCTATATATATCACATGAATTAAACCCCAATATAGGCCTATCATTTAAAAATCCATTAGATATTTTCTTATTTCTCACTAGTGGGTAACAGCTGATGATTCCCGGGATAGTTGGCATCGCGCCAAGTAAATAACCGCGCGGATTAATATCTTCTTAAGATTTGCATTGAATGTCCTTCAGTGCAAAGAAGTGCTATGTGTTGAGCATGCAAAAGAAACTTGACAAGATGTACAAACTAGATGGACAAAACCTAAAACAAGTGGCACACAACAGATAGGCCTACCTCTGACTAGAAATCTCAAACGACCTAAAATGGACAACACACATATATATATATATATATATATATATATATATATATATATATATATATATATATATATATATATGCATATTAACTTATCTTATCTTCTTATCTTATATTGTAAATACCTCCTATGTCAGGAGAACCGCCGATGGCCCGACGTTGGCATACACACTCACACGTACGGCTGTATAGACTTTGTGTTAGTATTGTTATTCTATATGGAGGGGTATTTTTAGTAGGACTTGTTAGTACTTTTACATATATACAGTATACCTGGAGGAGTAATTTTACCACGCTTGCGAACCAGACTGTGACTCAAATCGACAGGCCTGAAATTTTTATGTCTATATACTTGTATACATACCCTGTTAGGCAGGTAACACTATCTACATATCTACAACGTACTGGAAGCTTACGCCCCGAAGGGAGGAATTTAGACAGGAATTTTGCCATTCATCTGTGGATCTTTGCCAACAGTAGGGTTCTTTAACGTGCACACATGGTTGTACACGGGACAGCCATTAACGTCCCCACCCGATGGGACGCCGTGATCAAACCAGTGTCACCCCTGTACATAACACCGGGCGGGAGAGGATTACCGCTTAACCACACCTCAGCGAGGCACACACGGTACTTTATATAGGCACGATCAGAGATCCCGACTTTTTGAATTGTCGAGGATCGAGGTGAATCGATCCGGGGTCCAAGCGAAACCTCTGGCCAGTAGTCGAACACGCTAACCACTCGGCCATCACACTCCCATTAACAACATATCAAAGAAACGTTAAGAAAGCAAATTCAACACTGGGCTTTCTACGCCGCAACCTAAAGTTCATGCCAGGAAAACTCAAACAGATAGCCTACTTATCCCTAGTCCGATCCACCATGGACTACGGCTCAACCATCTGGGATCCATATATACCAACAAAAAGAAATTGATCTCCTTGAAAAAATACAGAGGAAGGCAGGGAGATTCATTAAAAACGACTATCGAAGCTACCATCATGATCAATGACGACCATACTCAATGAACTAAAGCTACCAGTCGGGCCAGTATTCCGGGTGCAACATCTTGATTTCACCAAGAAGATTGTGATACTCGGTGACCTTCCGCTGCCCACACGACGCAGTTGTAGCGAATAGTCTATCTTGGAGTGCACTTACGAGCTGATCAATCAACTTTTCTTGATAAATTCTGACTAACTTGGCGTTTGAAACTAGATTTATGCTCGCAAAGTAACCACTCTTTATAGCGTCGTTAGCTGTCATCGCTTTCGTTCCAGTTTTAGTTTTGAGTATATAACTCAATTGCTCGTATCGTGCGTCGCACACATTTGTCCGCCTTGACTATGTCCATGTTTCGCTTTTGGAGTAGTTCAGAGAGCGCCGATAGTTCGAACAAGAGGTCATACATAGATTCTATATCCATTAAGAACTCAGGTGATCTAAGAGACTAAGACGTCTTCGGAGACCCTCAAATTGTGCGGATGATTTTGTATTTGCAACAGCTTTCGATTCGAAGTGTTTGTAGAGTGACTCGTAATTGTTCCATACAGCAGAAACAGTTCTGAAACTACTCGCCACCCAAACGTGTGCTTAAGAATGTTCCAATTTTCAGGAGCTGTGATTCTAGATTCAGTGCAATCTCTTTCAGTTCCCTCTGATTTTTGGGCGACTGGCTATAACCGTTGTGGAGTTTATCTATAAATATTCTGAAATGCGATACACCATTGAGTTTGGATACTGAATCTCCAACAGCTAGTTCTAGTCGGTGGCTGAGACAATGCCATGTGATGATGTTCGGGAAGTCCTTGCGAAGTAACTCCATTACACCAGAGTTTTTCCCAGTCAATTAATGCACTGGCGCCATCGCTTGTGAAACCTATGAGGTGGTCACTTAAATAGAGTTTATCAAATCCGAATTTTTTCAAACATGACAATAAATCTGAGTAAATATCATCAGCGTTCTCACCATCACATAGTTCCCTTAAGTCTAGAAATGTAAATTGTGGGTCACCAGAATCAAATTCGGCCTTCAGGTAAACAATCATAGTAGATTTCTGGGATATTGTAGTTGATTCGTCGATGAAAATTGATAGTTTTCCCTTGTGCGAACGGATTGATTTGCACAAATTTGTGCGCATATCTTGAGCAATGTGGTTAACTATATTGACAGCTGAAAATTTCGAGTGTAACCCTACACCCACTTGAACTCCATTCATATTTTTCAAATCAATCAAACCTTGGAAGTCACTGTACGGCCTGTCGTTTTTGGCAATGTAATATGCTGATCGAATGACATTTTCCGTTGATAACAGGTGTTTCCTTTGTAGTACCACCACTATACGAGAGGAGGAAAATCCAGCGGCTGTCGTTCTTTTATAAGGTGGTAATGAACCTGGTACCAGCTGTGCCATCCGACAATTTCCTCACCAAAAAGAGAGATAATGAATTTATAAATAAGCAGAATTTGACAAGATGCATTGCAATTTGTCTCCATATTGTCTAGTAATGATCTTATTTAGCAGCTTGGCTGAAAGATTCAACTTTTTACTGAAGTTATAATCTGATAACACATATATATAGGCTATACATTGTTACAGCATTATGTTGAAACATGCAAGTGTGGAGTGTGATTGCAAACGGGTATATGAATATTTTTGTGTAGAAACAAACCATTGAAAGTTCGGTTATATCAGTTACTTATTCCTTATTGGACATTCGAATTTTTTTGTTCGATTTTCACGGAATAAGCGGCATGGTATCCGTAGTGTGCGTCGACGAATAATTATTTTAGATTTCGCCCAAAATTTAGCCACCAACCCATGCACTGGGTTTCCAAAAATGGCAAAACTCGTATTGGGGGGGGGTGGTGATTGCCAAATGAACGGTATCATGGTTCAGAAAGTCCAGCTGTATATATATAATGCTATCGCATGCAAAGAGAGCAAATAGATACCCAACTTTGGACTGGAACCCTTCTCATTCAGGGGGGAGACTTGGTCGTCCGAATACTGTCGGAATACACCCTCAATTTGGACTATTATTCTAATATAACTATAAAGAATTTTCAGAAACAAAGTCTATATAGTTATTAGTCCACTGAGTTTTGTAAGATATTTGTCCTATTTCTAATCATGCAGGGTCAAAAGTTTGACAATTTTGACATGCAAATTCTTCCCATTCTAACAAATTCCATTCAATCAATGTAAACATTCCACTATTCTAGTATGGCGTACTCAGCATTACGTTGGATCAAGCTCCATGCAGAGTTCAGTCCCGTACACAAGACTTACCGCTGCCAACACCTACACACAATAAAACCATAGTCAGAAATGGTAACGCCACCAAGATCATATTATTAGCCATAAATATAAATTTTAATATAAAATATATTGGTTACATGAATTCACCGCCTCAGAATGCCGTTAAAACAACTAATCCTTCAAATTACTACAAAAAACTACGGCTTATTACTGCAGGTTTCTCATTCGCCACACCAGAAAGCTTCTAAATGCGGATCAAAAATCGGAGGTATTGTGTTCCCGCCAAGAGTGCATGGCCCAGCCATTGTTCATACCTAAATGTCGAAAGCAATTAACGCGGTCATAATGGTTACATACTGCAACTATAAGACATCCAGCGAATACACACACCACGAAAACCCGAAATGTGTTGTCCTGTGAGATATCCCATCGCTATAGCTCAATTTGACACGGCCAGATTAGCTTTTCTACAATATCCTAAAACAATAAAGCTTCTCAAATCATCGGCATAGTCAATAGAACTTTCACGAAGTTGGACATTCCAACTACAGCTTTTACCGGACTCGGGATCGCAGTACAACTTTAACGCGTCCCAAAATAACCGCATTTGGGGTAGCACTACAGCTTTTAAAGCGACCCAATCTATTTATGAAACCTACATCGGCCCACGTCTTTCTAATATTTGGCTCACAGTATACACCGGTGGCGTTAATAAAATGTGAAGAAATTGCAAATTTATTTATTTGAGATTTTTGTAGGTTACAATTCATTCTGCATTATTCTGAGAAACTGAACTGTCCATGCATATTGATTTGGAAATTGTCTAGATCAAGCAGAATGAATAATATTGTTAATGACAAAACACTTCAATAAAAAATGTTAGAGAAAATGCACATGCCGGCAGCGGACAGACATAGCGTAGCGAGGGGACTGAACTCTGTTTTGTAGCTTGCGTTTTGACCTGTCAAGAAGACGTCAGATTGGAGACAAGGAGACAATATACTATCGGGAGAATATAATAAACCGGCATTACGATATATTTGAACTGTGCTATTAATTGGCGCTATTGTGCACAGGGTATGATATAACGAGAGGAATATGGAGCTAAATTGTGGATAATATTATATCCGAACAACGAAATATAAATACGCCGGCGGAATTCGGTTGTTTTTCGGTGTTTAAAGGTACTCAATCCGAATTAACGATCGCAAATTACTATTTCCTTGGCTCCGCGGGGGTCACAAATATTTGATTCGAGTAGAGGAACCCACCCATCAAAGCTAGGAGTGATCAGATATCGATGTTTGAAATTTATTATTTTAATTTGAGGTGGCCCAGTAAATTAACTGCATGTCGACGAGAAGAACTTATCTGACCAGATAGCGGTCGAAGATCGATAACTCTAAAATCCAGTGTTTTTTTGGTGTCAGATATTTGACAACCGGCAAAATTTCGTTGAACAAAACGTTGATGAATAACAGATTTTGGGCAATTTTATACTACAGTTGACTGTGGTTAGCATTATTTTTGGGCAATTAATCGATTCTGATAACTGAAGCGGCATTTCAAAAAATGTTGTTGTTGTTGGAATCTGATGATATGGGGACCGTCGTATCGGATTGGGTACCTTTAAAGTCAAGAAGGAATATCAATGGAAGCATCCGGCATTCGAAATATGAGCCCGACGGCATGCTGCGTATACGCTAGTCTGGCAACCGGAATACGCCATAACAGAACCTGAATCCGGCGTACGAAAAGGGGGTCGTCAGTAAGTCGTCACCCTCAGAAATTACTATGTAATCTGATGCACACCCCCTTCCACCCATACAACCCTCTCCATCCTGTCCATACATGCATGTATTTATTCAACTGCACTTAAAACTTGTACATAAGGATCCATAAGCACACCATGATACATATATATATATAAGTTTATGAAATAATATGTATATATTAGCACAAGGGCCATCATGCCCTGATAAGTTGTACTTTTGTAGTTTCCTGTTTGCATATCGATATTAAAATAAAATTGAATACCAAATAAACATATTGAATCTGAAGCTGAATCTAACACAACGGCTCCGATGTGAATGCATTTGTGGCCTCTAAACTTGTATCTATCTATTGATACTGGTCGACCCCCATATATGGGCGTTGCACAGGCGCAGTCAGTGCGGGTTAGTGGGAAATAGAGTGATAGTGCATGGTGACAAGTTTGTCAGTTAAAAGAATATGTACAGATAAAAGCATGTTAAAAACAAAGGTTGCTGTTGGGTTCATGGTTGTAGCTGATAAGCTCTCCTCCTGAACTGGTCAGGGTCAGAGAGCTTAATCAGATCAGACGGGAATTGGTTCCAGAGTATAGATGTGCCTGGGAAGAATGAGTATCTAAATTAATTTGGCCCAGTGTGAATTCGTCGATAAGTGTCAGTGTTGCTATATCTGCTGTGTCTGAGTGGTTTCTGAAGGTAATAAGGGATATTGATATCTACCGTACTTGTTTATAATTATGGACTATTTTACTGAAGAGAGATAATTTTGAGATGTTCTTCTGTCCCCAAGGGGTTTCAGTTTTAATTCTTCCCTCATTTTTGACAAACTTGAGAATCTTGAATAGTCATTAAAAATCCAACGGATGGCCCGATTTTGTACTCGTTCAATTTTAGTTATGTTTTCTGAAGTATGAGGGGACCAAATTGCAGCGGCATACTCTAACTTTTGTCTAACCATGGCCTGATAAGCTGCTTTCCTGAGTGCTTTATTTTGTGTTTTGACATTCCTTTTTGGGATTCCCAGGGACTGATTTGCACTTAAAGTTGTTCGTTGTTTGTGGTTATTGAATGAGAGATTGCTTGTGAGTATTGTGAGGTCGATTCCCAAATATCGCGCATTATTGACATGATCAATTAGTACTTGAGAGTGTAGGATGTAGTCATAAATTGTGGGTTTTGCTTTGCGGCTGACTGTGAGGACTTGACATTTTGAGGGATTAAAGGCCATATCCCAATTTTGCTCCCATGTCTGTAGTTTGTTTAGGTCGTTTTGTAATTGTTCGCAGTCTTTTGAGTTATCTATTGTCATGTAGGGTATATGTGGGGCATAATTAATGCGACGCGGGGCATAATGCGACAGGCGGTCGTTATCAGGCCATATGATTTTTCCATGACTGAAGTTGAATCGCACATTTATTATTTTAGTAAGACCTATCATAGAAGTGGACATCCCAATTGGATCGACATCATTATGACTGTTTAATCTCACATGCGAAATGCCGGAGTAGGGGTACCCACATTTGGTGACCCCCTTTTTGAATGGTTTATAACTTCCGGTAGGTCTTGTACATGTTAAAACGAGAACATCTTACCACTATACCACCAAAGCTACATGCGTATTTTGGTAAAGTAAGACAAGTTATATAGTAAGTTGATCAGTTATATGTACATCGGTTATTCGCATTCACTCATATTTGGAGGAGAGACAGGTTGTCTAGTTGTGGAGCATAATGCGACACTAGGGTACAACCAGTACGAGAACAAATATGATTAGGCATATCGCAAATTAAACCTGGAAAAATAAATCTTATCGTAACCTTAGTTCAAAAGAAAAGAAATTAAAAAAAACATATTCGATCATTCCCAAACATTAAAACAGGATATAGATAAATAATTATTGTTAACCCTACCTCGGCCATTTTCCTGAAATCAAAACTTTATGGTGCTATTTTACCCGCCATATAAATTAATAAAATGTCTCATTGGTCTGCTGCTATGACTTTAAATAACACTTATACATTCTTTCAATCCACAAAAG